>OX578138.1:50288243-50380743 GCA_951213105.1 Amaurobius ferox
AATTAACTCTGTTGTGGTAAACGTGAAACCTGCGACACATGCTGTGGTGCTACTGTTGGCATTTGGGATGGAATACATCTTGAGGAAAGCGTTCGGGTTCTTTTTTGTGTTTCTGCCAGCTGTGTGATTTTTTCGTCAGCAACCAATCAACCCATCACAGAGTAATTTGATGTCAGCTCAACCACTCAAAGTTTTGCCCATATTGGGAATTCTAAATATTTACTATTGAAAAGCCGAGCTTTGAATAATTCATTTTTTGTCTCTTGAAATCGAGCGAAACATACCTCACTAGCAAAGAACCGGGCTTTGAATGGACTCGTACGAATAAAGTATGCGAGCCGTGAAAGATTTCAAAAGAAAACTTCATTTTCCAAATAATTATGAAATTAGAAGTATAAAAAATTAATTTGAATATTTCAGAATCCTAACACAAAACACCTAACACTCATTTTTATTTAACGTTTGTACAACGCTGGTTATTCCTTGGGGTGGGTGACCACCTGGGAGCACCGCGTGCTGTTGGCACATTTCGGGCGCGGTAGCCCGGTGGTTTGCGCGCTGGATTTGCACCCTGCCACAACTGTCGCCGTGTTCATGCGGAGTACGATCACGTTAAACATGTGGGTCCGTAAGTCCTTCCGAGAGGTTGGTGGTAGGGGAAGGAGGGTACGGTCCTTGTGAATGCCTCCCCCACTGGGTTCCGGTCTAAATTGGGTGGCACTTCCCGGCCGTCCAAACGGTTACCTTACACCTTTCTGGTAGGTCGAACGGTCTGGGTCTCAACAACAACAACACTGGTTATTCATATCCGAAGTGCCGCTAGGCCTACATTTTATATTTACACGCCATTTGTAGGAAACGTAGTGAGCATGCGCGGTTCAGAAATGGATTTTTCGTCCTGTTATAGATCGTTTTAATAATTGAAATTCTGATTCTGCAGATCTCCGTCCAATTTTATCTTCGTACCTCTTATAATTAACTCTGTTGGGGTAAATGTGCAATCTGTGACACATGCTGAGGTGCTGCTGTTGGCATTTGGGATGGAATACATCTTGAGAAAAGCGTTCGGGTTTTTTTTTTGTGTTTCTGCCAACTGTGTAATTTTTTTCGTCAGCAACCAATCAACCCACCACAGAGCAATTTGATGTCAGGTCAACCAATCAAAGTTTTGCCCATATTGGGAATTCTAAATATTTACTACTGAAAAGTCGAGCTTTGAATAATCCATTTTCTGTTGGCCTCTAGAAATCGGACGAAACATATTTCACCAGCAAAGAAACGGACTTTGAACGAACTCGTACGAATAAAGTACGCGAGCCGTGAAAGATTTCAAAAGAAAACTTAATTTTACAATTAATTATGAAATTAGAAGTAAAAAAATAAAATTTTTAAGGAAGTCTAAATTAAAAATGCTTTATAACCGGGTCTATAAGATATTATAAATGCTGTGAGGTCTATATAATTTTCTGTTATTATTTCCCTCAGTTTACGTTATAATTTATGTTTCATTTTATATTAACAACTTCTGACTGGTTCCGTTATGCAGACCTACCGCCGAGAAAAGTAACAATTCTGCGGTCCTGCAATTCGGCAGAACAATTTTTAGATCGTGATAGAGATTAATAGTCGATTGGGATTGGAATTTAAGCCGCTGGGTGAGTGCTTTGTGTTTGGAAAGCCACGTCCATGGATGCATCAGATATGAGTATTGGTATAACGATGATCTGAGGAATCTAGTACCCACTAGTTGTTTAGGACAAGGTCTCGATGCTCGCGGATGCAGTTTGGCAAGAATTGGCTATTTATATTGAATTTTGTCGGTTAGCTTAAAAATAGTTCCATCCCCAGACTCGGTTGAAATTCAATATTGATCTTTACGGAAGCGTTCAATACTGACTGGTGGTATATGTCTATTTATATTTTACTTATTCAACTGCTGTATTATTTTGGTGTGCACAATAAATACTCTCTTCAATTAAAATTCTGTATAAGTGTGTTTTTGCCCCTAACCGTAAGGTCTCTGAATTCCTTAATCTAAGATTTTGTGTTAGGACACTTTGAACTGAATGAGAGTGTACAATTCTCAGTACATACTCTAATCTGATTCTTGTGAAGAGGTCACGGACATTACATTGGTACCTGGAAAGATAAGTACTTTACAGTAAATGTGTGTATATGTATGTTACTGTGTGTGTGTGTGGGCGTGACCGTGAGTCTGTGGATGCAATATCTCGCGAATGAATGGAGCGTTTTGAATGAAATTTGGTACAAATATTACAATCGGCGAATACTAGAGCCTTGTAAAGTCTCGTACGATTGATTTATGTATTAATAATTACTTCATTAATTACTTGATCAATAATTACTTCAGTTTCAACAGCACAAAAAAAACATTTTATTGACAGAAATAACACAAAACTATCTACGAAAAGACTTTGGCTTCGTTCCTTCTTACACAATAAGATTATTCGGTCCCTGACCTTTGTCTTACAAAATTTTAGCTGCGGCGTTCATTTAAAGTTTTGGACTTCTTACACAGACCTTCATTTTTTATAAACGTAGAACTATTTTCATTCGAGTGCAACCGCTGCGCCGCTAAATGGCAAAATCTGCAAAAACGTCCGAACATCCTCCCCCAGTATTCCATCCCCAAAACCAAATTTTCATAAAATAAACAATTAAGTAAATGAACATAATACTATGTAAATTACTTCTTTTTCAACAAAATAAAATAAAAAATTAATATTACCTTAAGCAGGAAAGTTGCACAATATCTATATATCTAAAAAATTCAAATTGTTAATTACTACTGCTACAATCTAAAAGTAAGTGAAATGAAATATATAATTATAAACAATTCAAATCACAAATTAATGCTATACTCCCATCCAAAAATAAGCACGGAAATGAAAATCAAGCACGAATCAGAAACGACTGCAACAATTCATTCCAAATTTTGCAGTAACATATAATAGGACTTTGCTTATTATTTGCATAAAAGAGAGTTTTGAATGTATATACACATTAAAAATAAATAAAAAAAATGGAGAAAACAGCAGGTCATAGTTTTGAATGCGAAATGTCTGTCAATAAGGAATATGATCTCCTTGCACACTAATGCAGACTTGGCAATGACAATTCATGTCAGTGATTAACTGCTCAATGAGACCGGAAGGCAGCAATCACCACTCTTGTATGGAGTTCTTGGGTAGTATTTGTAAAGGTTTGTCGGGAAGTTACATCTCATCCGAGAGCATCCCATGCATGTTCAATTGGGTTTAGGTCTGAGGAATACGTTGCCATCTCCATTCGCTGGATTCCCCCTGCCATCAGATAATAGCTTACAATATGAGCTCTATTTGGCCGGAAATTGTCGTTCATAAGAACAAACTCAGAATATATTGAATCAGCATAAGGGCGAACATAGAGATCAAGGATTTTGTCGCGATATCTTTGACCAGTCACAGTACCTTGGAGGAAGAATTGGTGGTTAGTACGTTCGCTGAAGGAAATACTAGCCCATACAAGGATACCACCACCAGAAAATGAGTGGCTTTGTTTGCCGTGGATTAATCGCTTGATACCGTGTACCAGCCTCTCCCCCCACTAAAAATACGTCGATTGTCCGACTGCAAAGCGAATCTGGACTCATCGGTGAATAGGATATTGCTCAAATCGTGTACGATCCAACTGACGTGTTCCTGACACCATTGGAGACGAGCTGCTCTGTGCCTCACAGATAATGGCACACCATTAGCAGGCTTCCGCGCATAAAAACCATGGGCCTGCAATATCTTTTCATAGTTGTAACGGATACAGGCCTACTTATAGCTGCAACGATGCTTGAACGTAACGTAGGTGCTGTTGCTTGCCTGCTGCGTCTAACCATTAACGCTAAGTATCGGTTATAGGAAAATGTTATCACTCGAAGATGATTCGAGTCTGGCGTTTTGCTTATTCTTTCCGCTGTTTTGGAATTCGGAAAAGAGTGAAATCACAAAATGGTGAACTCTGAAGAATTCAACAACTTCTGCAATAGATTTTCCGGATTCTTACCTGTCCATGGGCCACGGTTTGTCATCGCTGATCATCACCTAAACACCTCCTTTGCGACATATCAAATGGAATGGCTATTCCGAATTTTCACCCTAACTTCCGTAGAAGTAATGACACACAGAATAAAACACCAAAGCGCTGATTTACGTATTTGGCAAGGAGCCAATTACTATTATGTACGGCTTCTAAATTTGCACATTGCACTCGAAGTATACAGCAAGTTTCGTCTGAAAAAATTTATTCGTTCACTGGTGATCTGAGAATGTGCATTTCGTGCCTTTTTTTGGAGGGGAGTGTATATAAGGAATAAAATTAAGCTTAAATTTTTTAGATAGTCAAAAAGTATCATAGAACTTCTATTTGCAGAGCTTAAATATTATTGCACGGTAACTGGCAAAGTCTGTTGATTAGACGTTTCATTTCACTGGAAAGTGATTTCAATTCTAGAACCTTGGCATTTACTCCTGGTAATGGCTCGATCATTCTAGCTAATTTCCATTTTAATGGTGGCTGACTGTCATCTCTAACCAATATCAAATCATTCACCATAAATTTTGATATTACTTGTCTCCATTTCTGGACGTTGCTGGAATTGAGATTAATAGTATACTTCTCAAAATTTCCAAAATCCTTGAAACATCTGTTGAACAAGTTTCCACCTATTAGAATGTGTCATCAGTTAAATCTCTTGCTGGACTGATCTGGTAGAGTTAACGAATTTAGGTCTGCAGGATCATTTGATATAGGTACAAGTGGATGAGAATTAAAACACGCTGCTCAACCTATGTGGTCAGAGTGCGAAATTAATTCATGATAAATTGTACCACCACAACTCTTTTCAGATGGAACTTCATAGATTTAATTCTGGTCTCCAATAATCCACCGAAATGAGGTGCAGATGGTAGGTTAAAGGTCCATTCGATATATTTTCTGGTAAGGTAGTCATTGAATCTTTTATAAGATTGTAAACTACTCCTCATTTCGCTCTCACCTACGAAATTCGTCCCGAAGTCACTGTTTATTTCTGGTGGGTTTCCTCTGGCGGTAAATCTTCTGAGCGACGCTATAAATGGTCGGATGTTAGATCCCTCACAAGTTTGATGTGAATTGCCTTTGGCAAAAGAAAGGTATAAACATACGTAACACTTTATAGGTTTTGTCCCACTCTGTTTGTAGTGATGATATTGAAAGGTCTGGCAAAGCCCACTCCGAACTTGTAAAATATACTACTAGGCATCACTCTTAAAGCTGTCAGATCTGCCGTCAACTACGCACTTCTCTCGGCTATCTGCCTACAGCATTTTTAATGAATTTTCTTATAGCCTTTCCAGAATTAGTTATCCAAACGATTTCTCTAAATACCGATAGTATGGACTTAATTCTGCCATACAGATATATTTTATGATAGTGTGGAACTATCAGATCCATAACATAATGCCCCATTCTGTAATAGAGCTAGATAATTTACATTTTTGGGCACGTCTGCATATCGTAGCCTTTTCTCAATCCTCATTACTCCCATTTCGTCAATGAAAAGATTAAAAAAAATCAATTTGCTGCTAGTTGCTAAATGTCGCTTTTCCCTCAAGCAATTTAATTCCTTTGAGAATACTTGTTGCTGCACTAACCTATTATTTGCTTCTTTTAAATACTCGACTGACAAGAAACATGACACAAACCATGTTCTCAATAATATAAGTATGGGGAACTATTACTAGCATGTGATTGCTTAATATGATTTTTAATTTTTTTATGGAAATATGTATTTATAGCCCCTTTATAAACAGTTAATTTGCAAAGATTCCAGGATGATCTGCAGAGCAGAAAATAAGACAAAGGAAACTAAATCTGCCTCAAACGGTCATGAAAAGCAACCCCATGAAAGGGGAATGCCCCCGTAGAATACAGAAAATCAAACTCACAGAAGAAATTTTCTTTTGGTAGTCACCACCAGGAGATTTTAATTTCGGTCCTAAGATCAACGCCGGCTTCGTAAAGCATTACTCCTGGTGATATATGGCCTTTACGGACTGCTAGCAATGTTCGTGATCTGTCGCCTGCGAGTGGGTTCTTATATGTAATTTGAGTGATACTGACCAGATACTCTAAAAATTATGTCAGAAGGCATCATTGTACATTTGGTTATATTTAGATGCAGGTTCTCCGTATCAGCGTGCATCTTCCATAGATTTTCTAATATAGTATGATAATGTAGTACTCAATGGTAGACATCTGTAATGGAAAAGGCATAAGCATGGAGGTAAAAGTAAGGAGTTAAAACTTCACATTAAAAAAACGCCGATATCGTTTGAGACAATAATTCAGGTGACGCTGGGATAAGATAAGTATAGTCCTGTTCTGCAAGCATTTCTATGGCGAGAATTCTAAAATATTTATTTAAACTATCAATTTTGTAAAAATAAATTATTATTGCTATTCAAAGTAGAACTGAAACAATAAAGAATATTCCTACGTATTCAAAATTATTTTAACTTTTAATTCATTTTTATCTCCCTATATTCGGTACGCTATCCTACAACTATGAAAAATTACTGATTAATTATACTCATAATGAGGGAAACCTTCATTTAAAAATAATAAAAAATACATATGCTGAATATTACGCCTTTCTGTTGTGTCAACTAACAGTACCGGCTACTTTGCTAACACTAGCGACACCTAGATATAATTCTCAAAGCATTAAGTTTCATCCACAGGAGTTTTATCTCCTTCTTTCAAACTCCATGGACGTAAGGATCTTGTTATTTTGCCTGTAGTAATATGTTCATTTTAGAGTTTCCGTTTTCTTTATATGGACGAGGATTCATACAACCGAGACCCCTTCCTAGACATTGTCGCGAAATATCCCCCATAACGCTCCAGAACTTGATTAAGATATCTACATAAGAAAGTAGAAGATCTGTGCCACCTGATTGGTGAAGTAAACTATTTGGTGCCCTCACAATGCTAATAAAGATGGAATTGACGAGAAAAGGGAAAAACACACTGTTATCTGGTTGCGTGGTGATGCTATCTTTGGCAAATAAATATATGTAATTAGTGCGTCAGGTAGTGCTGCGTTTTAAAATCGGAAGGCTGCGATTTTTTATAAGTCTAAGGTTACGACATTGGAATCTGATGTCGACATTAAAGCGTCTTCACTTCGAGGTGGGCGTGATACTTCAATTGAAGTTACTTGGTTCCTTTCTGAACGATTATAGAATGCATCTAAATAATTCAGCACATAATTAAAAAATTTCAGTTGTTTCCTTCGTCGAACAATTTATCCTAGCTTGTTCGGAATCAATTTAAGAATTGTTTTCAGTGTAATCAAATGTATATTGGCAATATTATTGTAAAAGGAAAGTCAATGTATTAAAACCCAAGCAATTATTTATATCAAAACATTTTTTTTTTTAAATTAAAAAGCAGTGGTAAAAGTAATTCTTGAAATTGGCTTCTGTTACTTAGCCAGCTTCATTATTTCGCGAGATAATCATCATTATAAGCTAAGAATATGTGGAAGTGCATACATATAAACTTTTTATAAGGTTTAATTAAGATTTTTTTATACACTAATTGCAGCAGAGATTAAAACGATTAACTACTTTGAAGAAGCGGAATTTTAAGTAGCTGCAAGACAACAGAACGTGCTTTGGAACAATAAGCTGTACGCTTGAATGGGTTCCAAAAATGAATAGATTTTTTTTTATCTTTAATGTTTCATTTATTTATTTTTCAATCTCATGTGTTATTTAGGCTCACTTTTAAGGGGACTCAGTACCCTTCATTTGGCGAAAAATGACGAAAATACCGATTTTCAAATTTTTTGCTTAAAATATACCTTGACATCCCTAGTATATTCTGACAAAGTTTCGTAAAGATCGGAGAACTATAAATATATTAAAAAGGCTTTTGACGGCAACTGTGTCCCTTTAAATACCACGCCTACTTCTCAGTTTACGCTCTGTTTACATCGCATCTGCAACTGAATACTCCCTGTTTTACAAAATATGTCTACCAGGAAGAAGATGAAAGTGCTTAATCGTAATTTTAATTGATAAAGAAACGTTGTTTACTTTTCCGATCTGCTTTCGTTCGTGAATATCGTGCATAAACTGTGGAACTCAAAATGCAAACGAAAGCTTGCACAGTGTGACGTGGGCGAAATGGCCTAAAGAAACATTTGTACATAAAAAACGTGTAAAACTCTGTGTAATGGAAGCTGTGTGTGAATATAATAAAGGTACACTGCGCTGCATAAAAGAAGCACAGAATGTCTTAGGTGTACCTTTAGGAAAGTGCTCCATGAATCTCGGTGTTGCGCTCGATTTTCGAAAGAAAAAATGATTCCACAAAAACGACGAAGTGCAAAATATCAACTTGCACGTAAACTGGTTAAAAAAGCAATTTTAAAAAGAGATATATTAGTTAAAAAGAAGGAAGGTGTAACATAAAGTGCAGGGTATTTTTAAAAGAAAGTTAAGAAATAATGGTAGTTATGCAGAAATGATATGCATAAGGCTACGAAATATTGTGTGTTTTTATGATATGAATATATTTTCAAATCTTGTATTTCTTTTATAATATAAACATCATCATATTTATAGTTAAGCTATATCTTAATGAAATGAGTCAAATGTATTTCATGGTGTAAAAATAATAATGAATTTGGTAAAATCAATTTTTATTTATATTTTTTCTCGATTTTCTTTTCAATGTTTGACAACTAAGGTTTCGGCTAAAGGTCAATTATATAAAATAAATATAGTTAAATTCAATGAAACAGCTACAGTTTTAAAGGTAAGTGTATAATAAATAATTTAAAATAACATTTAAAGTAATTTAAAATGGATTTGGAATAATTTTTAAAAGTTAAAACCTTTAAAGTGCTTTTTCTCAGTTCGTGTTTTTTCAGTATATCAATATGTTCAAAACGCTAAAACTTAAATATATATTTCTCAATTGACTTGATTTTTTTTCTGGATGTTTATTATAGTGCATTTTATGAAACTAAGGATCGGATTTGCAATAAAATCAAAAGTTTTTTTAAAAAAAATAGATATGTACAAAAAACTCAATATTTTGTTGAATTTTTACATATGTATCAACATTTTATTTTTTTTCTCCCGAACTAATTAACTTTTTAAATATCCGATCCTTAAAGTTATAGAAGACACTTCAAAGAACCTTATAAAAAAAAAGGGTTGCAAAAAGTTAGAAATTGCAGGAGAAGATAGGTTTTAAAAAATATTTAAATTTTAAAAAAAAAATTAAATTTTTCAAATTGTATCAGTAGAATTGTCTTTTTTCTTGATAAAATAATTTTCCTTACTAAAATCATTTAATAATATGCGAAAAGAGTATTGTAAAGTGCTTGAACAAAAAAAATTGTTCAAAGGGTACCGAGTCCCCTTAAGTTTTATTACGATACATAGTATATGCAAAGGGAAATTATTAAGGATATAGATTCGAGTCATCGTAGCTATACATTTTGAGCTTACCTGAATACGAAACAGCCATTCAATGATATTTGTATGTCTGTCTGTCTGTGAGTCATGATAACGCTTGCAGAATATTTACCAAATCGAATAAAATTTGATACGATTCAAATAATGAAAGTCAGGAGGCTATTTATTTTAGATTAGCTGATCTACTGGACTAGATGAAGGCATTTAATTTTTCGAATATGTTTTTCTAAAGAATTGATAAAATAATATAAAATATTTATGTTAAATCGTTACAAAACTGGTCATTTTTGAAGCAAGGGAGAAAGTGATCCAGCTTCTTACTTTTTAGTTAGACGTGATTTTTGCTTTTCTTATATATATAATGTATAAGGAAAGTACTGTGACGGGGTCGAAAATTCGAATTCGAGTTTTCGACGGGAGAGTACGTTTCAAGCATCCCTAATCACGAATCAAACATTTTTGAGGTGATGTCTGTGTCTGTGTGTGTGTGTGTGTGTTAGTGAGTCTGTGGAGACGATATCTTACAAACGAATGGAGCGCTTCGAATGAAATTTGGTACAAAAATCACAATCCGTGAATACTGGAAGTATATTGTTTTTCAACGTAATCGAATGTTCAGAACCCTCTAAATTTTCGAGTGAAATTTTAAAAAAATCATCAAAAAATGAAAATCATTAATAAAGTTACACAAATAGACATTTCTTATGTACTTATTCCTTAGAAAACGATTGATTTAAACTTTAGAACGCTAGCATGAACCGTTCTCGAGATATTGCTCATTTTTCAAATAAATTTAAAAATACCATAAATTAAAAAACAAATATTAACTGTTGAGAAACATGTTCAGTTTTCACATGCAATATCATGCGATAAATTGGGTGACATCATTCCCGCGGATTTAGATCGTTCCATTCATAAGAAAATATACTTTGAGTAATATTTTTGTATTTGAAAGTCAATAGTCATTTATCTGCTATAAGAATAACTTATTTCTCCGTCCATAATGCTTTGCGAGATTTTGGCAACGAATTTTGCGGAATGTCGCCAACTTGGCGACTTTTTTAAATGTTGCCAAATCAACGAAAATCTCGCCAAATGGATAAAAATGATGCTAAATCAGTGAAAATGACGACAAATTGTCGAAAATTCAATATCTTGGAAAGAATATAAGTATCTACTAAAGGAAAAACCTATTTTTTTTACTGTAAAAATTGTAAATTCATTATATAAGGAAAGTCATGTGTTGCCTACATCAGATTTTTTTACAATTTCAAGAGTGGCTCAACAGTCTTAATGGAGGGGCTGGCTCACCAAAAACACAATTAATCATTAGCATATATAAACTATAATAGTTACAATTATATATTTCAATCCATATAAATTATTAACGAATAATTGCATATTTATATTTGCAAGCTAAGAGCCGATTATTAATATCCATATTGGTACTATACATAAATATTAATATATCAGAATTACAATTGATTTTAATGCAAGCATTAACTAGTAGTAAAGCTGTTAATAATTCGTAGAAAAAGTCCGAATGTTAACACAAGTTAATGCTTGATATTAACTTTTAACAACTTTACTTATCAGTTGATTTTGAATCTATAATGTATAACAGTGAACCCCGCAATAATACAAAAGTATCCTAAACATTGTTCTGATAATTTTTAAATATTTGTACTTTCCTTATATACATAATGTATAAGGAAAGTATTGTGACGGGGTCGAAAATTCGAATTCGAGTTTTCGACGGGAGAGCACGTTTCAAGCATCTCTGATCACGAATCGAACATTTTTGAAGTGATGTCTGAGTGTGTGTGTGTGTGTGAAAGTATGTGTGTGTGTGTGTCAGTGAGTCTGTGAAGACGATATCTCACGAACGAATGGACCGATTCGAATGAAATTTGGTACAAAATCACAATCCGTGAATACTGGAAGCCTATTGGTTTAAAACACAATCGAATGTTCAGAACCCCCCTAAATTTTCGAGTGAAATTTTGAAAAAATCATCAAAAAATCAAAACCTTTAATAAAGTTACGCAAATAGACATTTCTTATGTAATTTTTCATTAGAAAACGATTGATATAAATTTTAGAACGCTAACATGAACCGTTCTCGGGATATTGCACATTTTCAAAAGAATTATCAAAAGCCATATAAAATTTAAAAAAAAAAAATTTCCTATTGAGAAACATGTTCACTTTTCGTAGGGGCTGGTAGGGCTGGGTGGCGTAGGGACTGGTGGCTTCTTTGCTTTAGGGATGGAATACAGGATGGCATATGCATGGGGATGCCCTTTTCCTTTTATTATATGGTGAAGGCGTGAAGCACTGCTGGGTGGGGGTGCAATGCGAACGGCGACCGACAGCGGCCATATTGGGGGGCCCATCTGTTTGCGGAGTTCTCGTATACTTTCTATTAAAAATGAATTGTTTTTACAGTGATATTTTAAAGAGAAAAAACATAGCTGACTCAAATTTTTGAAAGATTTATGTTTAGTGTGCATTAATAATTATTTAATGGTCTAATACAAAAATATATGACGAATTTAAGTTTTATCCATATATGAAAGTGGTAATAATTTAGGTTTAATTTCGAAATTCATACATAAATTACCTTTTCTCTTGAAGAGAATATTTTATATCCATGAGAATAGTACTAACATATATGTTTCATTTGTTTCATACTTCGACACTTGGCGTGTGGCAACCCTAGGCTCACGTGACAGGAAAGGATACCTGTACAGACGTTTTCTGCGTCTGGTCTTCGAAAGAACCGAAAGACTGCAGATGGAAGGAAGTATTACACGCTCGCAACAATATTTTCTACGAATTTTTACAGTTTATATCAAAATCAAAACATTACGAAAACATGTTAGTGTTCTGTAAATGTGGAATTATCTTAAAAATAACCTCTTATTAAATATCAATTTTCGTTAGATATTGGACGCACATTCTTTGGCTGAAGTTAAACGCATGAAAACTCTTTACAGATTTGGGTCAAGGTTCGGGAAATATTTTCAGAAATAGCTTGAAATCTGGAGGAAGTGCACTTGTGATTTTAGAACAGGTAAAGTATAAAAATCCTTTAGTCACGAATTTCACCCTAAAACATTTGAATGGACGGGATACTCTGTCACTTCTTTTGCATTCAAAACATTCACCCAGAAGGCTGAACTTATTTTTGCATTGACTTGACGTAGATGACCTTAAACATTTTTCTGGGCAGCACTTTGGAATGCATGATTGAAATTTCAAGGAGAAAATTTTTTTGTATAAGAGGCTTTTAGGGAATAAAGTATCATTTTGGCACTCTTTCCCTATCTATATTTTGACCTACTTTTATATTTGTACAGTCGCGTACAAAATTATTATCCACTTCTTAATTTACTTACAGCTTATTGTTACAAGCGCCTGATATGCCTTGCACTGTTAGACGAATTCGTGTTGAAAACCTACATATACAATTATCAATTGTTACTGCGGAAAGGGCCCAGTAGTCTGATATGTCTTTTACTGCATTATATGCATTCGTGGTGGAAATCTCCATGTGAATAATTGTCAATTGAAAACAACTATGACAACTTGAAGCAAAAAACTATTGGAAAAATGATCTTTTTGTGAATTACACGAGCCACAGATACACAAAATAATATTAATATGTTTGCGCAAAATAATTTATATAGAAAGTAAACTTATTTGACGATATCTGCTATTTTTTAATTGCTGTTTTTAGTAAATTTGTTTGAAAGAAGATAACCGCTGGTGCTAGTACATCCGAAAATGCGTGTCATTTGTTTCCTAATAAAATGATTACGCAAAGCATTGCTATTTATGTAACATTATTGAATGAACTGATTTATTATAATTATTTCAAGAATTTATTCGAAAAATAGGAAATCTCCCAGACGTTTGATTGCGTTTTAAATCTATGGTGTTCCCTTATTCACGGATTCCAATAATTGAACATAATCAAATTAATATAATTAAATAATGTGAATTTATGTTAATATTATGTTTCGAAAATTATCAAATTATATGCACAACCCTCTATTCGTTCGTGAGATATCACATCTGCACAGACTCACACACCTATATACACAGAAACACATACATGCACATACATGCATACATACAAACACACACATACACACACACACATACAAAACACACACATAAACACACACGTACATATATGTGCACACAAAACACACATACAAATATGCACATACACACATGGATACACATACACACTGTACTTCAAAAATGTTCGATTCGAGTTCAGTGATGTTTAAAAGGTGTAAAAAGTCAAAAACTCGAACTCAAAATTTCAACTTCGTTACAATGTTTTGTCAATACATATAGTATTACTGTGTATGTAAAGAAAGTAACAATTTGGAAGATATAGTCAAAAAACGGGCTATGCCTTTGAGCTTGGAATCATCTATGTTTGTCATTACTCTGAGAGCGCGATTCTAAACATTGCAACACTTTTATTCTGTGTTTCAAGAGTTAAAGAATAGAGTCACAGGAAAAAAATATGTTTCTCTAGATTTGACACTATCTTATACTTTCTTTAAAAGAAATTCAGCAGTTGTAGTATGTTAAAATTTTTCTGTCACATTTTTCGGTCTAAAACAGTCAAAGAAGCAAAAATTCTTACAGGCTTTGTTTCCAATAGGTGTATTTCCAGGGTTGAGCTTATTTCTTAACTTAAAAAAAATGCATCGCCCACATTTTTTTATGACTGTGATCGAAGAGGACCGTAACATATATTTAAAGTATTTAATATTGATGAATACATTGAAGAAGAGGGTATGCAGTAATGCCCAAATATTATTTATTTAGAAATGTCTACCTGTGAAAATTTTCAAAATGATGAGAAGTGATATTTTTTAACACTTTCCAACATAGTTGAAAAGTGTTTATGACTTCGTTCATTCTGTCTGTCTATCTGTCTGTCCGTTCACATGATAACTGCTGTAAAAATGACTTTATCAAAATGAAAATTTCGTATGTTGTTGAGATGGTCTGTCGGACATTTGGGAATGTAAATGAATAATACCACCCAATTAGTTTTGGAATGAACCCGGGTTAAAGAAGTGAAATGCAGGGTGTATCTGAATTCCTCATCAATATTTGGTGGGGAGGTAGGGAATAGGATAAGAAGACTATTTCACATAGGAAAGCATAGGCGAAAACGAACGCATGACGGTGTAGAGGGCGCTTTGTGTCCACAACTCCCATTCACGCGCAAAACTGTGTGACGTGTGGTTCCAGCATGACGGCGCTCCAGTACATTTAGCAAATGATGTGCGTGGTTACCTGACCAGAAAATTTGGAGCTCAATGGATTGGTCGCGGTGAACCTGTTTGTTGGTCACCGGATTTATCTCCAATCAACTTCTTTGTATGGGTTGCGATGGAAAACATGGTGTACGAGACTGCTGTTGCCAGTGCTATGGACGTTGTAGCACGCATATCGATTCCCGCCGCAAACATGGGAAATGCCTGGCATATTTCAGAAAGTCCAGTTGTCCATGCAACATCGTTATGAGGCATGTACTCTAGCAAATGGTCGGCATTTCGAGGACCTCTTGTAAGTCTGTATAAACAATGCACAAATAAATGTATTTTTTCTTACAACTTCCTTGTTATGTTTTCTTTTCCTCATTTAACCGGACTCATGCTGCCCTACTACATGGCGTCTGCGCCCATGCTTTCCTATGTGAAATAGTCTTCTTTTCCTGTTCCCTACTTCCCCACCAAATATTGATGATGAATTCAGATACATCCTGTATCTTGAACACTATGGGACTTTATTTTTCAAACATATGTTTAAGCGAATTTGAAATTAAAAAATTGTTTCGAAAAGTTTAGGAAATATTCAAATTATCTCATAAAAAATATACAAAAATTCAGCAATATATGTTCGGTAGTTTTTTTAAAAATGAAAATAATAATACAGAAGAGATCAAGCAAACCACTTTAAAATAAAATATGGTATCTATCTTTTTTGTCTAGTGCAATAATCGTAATTTTGAAAGTTCGTATAAATTTATACATATTTAGTGTAGCAGCCGTCTTCAAACCGCTTTATTTTTGCGTATTTTCTGTGCATCTATATTCTGTTCCAACGCAGTTACAATATTTTCGAGTTTAAATGATCATCAAACTTTGATTATGTCTACAACGAAGGCTAATTTTAGTGGATGCAGAATGTAAACAAATGATTGTAAGATAAGTTGTATAGAAATTGCTGATTATTTTAACGAAAAATTATTTAGCTCTGGAGTCTGGAATAAAAGTGATATGAATGAATTATTTATTGCTTTTACATAGAGAATCAGACGATTTATATTTCTTTGACGTCATTTAAATAAAAATAATTTTTTTATTTAATTGACATATGAGAATGTCATTGACATATGGGAGTGTCAATGAATAATATCACCCAATTACTTTTGGATTGAACCCGGGTTGAAATAGTGAAATAGATTGAACCCTATGGGACGTATTTTTTCAAACATTTTTTAATAAAAGTTAAAATTCACAATTTCTTTGAAAATTTTAGGAAATATTCAAATTATACCATAAAATAAATAAAAAATATTTCAGCAAAATTTGTTCTGTAGTTTTTAAAAATAAATTTAAATAGTAGTTACACTCATATTATATGAAGAGATCACGTGTTCCACTTCAAAATAAAATATGGCATCTATCTTTTTTTCTCAGTGTAAAAATCGTGATTTTTAAAGTTATTTTAAATTTATATTTAGTATTGTATCCGTCCTAAAACAGATTTAGTTTTGTGTATTTTCTGTACATCTATATTCTGCGCAAACGCAATTAGAATAGTTTTTAGTTTAAATGATCATCCAACTTTGATTATTTCTACAACGAAGCCTAATTTTAATGGATGCAAAATGTAAACAAGCGATTCTGAGATGAGTTGTATAAGAATTGCTGAATTTTTTTTACGCAAAGTTATTTAGCTCTGGAGTCTGGAATAAAAGTGATATGAATGAAATGTTCATTGCTTTTACATAGAGAGTCAGACGATTTATATTTCGACGACATCATCTGAATAATGTTCATTTTCAAGTTATCAAGTTGTCAAGTTTTCAAATATAATAAATTATTGTAATATTGTGATAATTAAAAAAAAATCACCGCTGAATGTTTCGCATTTTAGAGATGTTTAAATAAAATTGCAATTCAGTTGAAAATTGTTTCATAATCTTTATGCATGATTGATCTTCCTTATTATTGTATTAAATACAAGAAACTGAATCCGGAATTGCCCGGGATTTAAAGCAAGGGTTAATTAAATTCAATAACTTTTTGAAAAGTTTAGTCGCCTGCTGCTCTTAAGTTACCACACGCTTAAGTTACAAGATACACACTAGCATGTGATCGCCCTAGATAAGATTCACCACTACATTCTTCTCATAGAAAGACATCTTTCTTTGTTAAGTAAGATTTAATAATAAATGTATTTTAATAATTAAAAATCTGATGTGGGCAGCACATGACTTTCCCTACAGACTTATATCCACGTTCGCTTTATTTTCATTAAATTTAATTCACTTTTAGTTCAAATTGCGTTCTCATTTGGTAACTGGACTTATTTTCAAAGGTAACGCAAAGAAAATACGAAAAAACTAAAATATCCCGAGAACGGCTAGACCTAGTGTAACGGGGTTGATCTTACTCTTTTCATCGTTAAAAATTACGTATAAAACAAGCATTTAATGGATATATTTGAGCATACGTAGTTTTTTGTTTTAGATTTCGACAATTTTTGCGGGCCATTTCGCAAAAAAAAGGCAGGTTATTTTTTTTCGAATCGTACCAAAATCTAATCAGCACCAGGGTAATCCACAAGGGACTTATTTACCGAATTTTGTGAAATTCGGTCCATTAGTTTTTTAGCTAGAGTGGATACAGGCTTTTGCAGGCCATTTCGCAAAAATCGTCCCGAAAACTAATCGGCACCAGATACGCCCACAAGTGACTTACCTAGCAAATTTTATGAAATTCGGTCAGTTAGTTTTTTAGTTAGAGTGGATACAAAATCTGCACAGACAGACACACAGACACACAGACAGACACACAAACACACAAACAGACAGACACACACACAGACGTCACGCTAAAAATAGTTTTTTCGTATTCTAGAGGTCCCGAAACGTGTAGATCCGTCGAAAATTCGAGTTGCGATTTTCGGTATGATTTCAATACTTTTCCTATATATTACCATGTATTGCAGGGAAAGTAAAAATTATTCTGTTAAATGATAACATGGACTGATTGCATTATAATAATGGTTAGAGGGCCGTGGCACATAAGGGTCTATGCACTACACGTAAGATGCAATATTCGATTTTTTTACTGTATATTAAGCATTTGTTTTGAAAATTATGAAATTTTGTGTTGATTCCATTTTTTGAGTACCACTGCACATTTAAACTGAAAAGTTTTGCTTTGTAATATAAACAAGTATAAAATACTGGGATAAACATTTTCGGAATAAGATACGTTAAAAGATTACTTTTCATTTTTTTTGCAGTTTTAATCTATATTAATTATCATTTAATATGAACTTAAGAAATGCAAAATAATTCTCAGGAGTGTCACAAACTTAAAATGCAAAGTCATAAAAGTCCAGAGATTTCTTTGTCATTTAGATCTAAATCATACGTAAAATTAATATTTCGTTATAATTTAAGAAAGGAAATATCAATAATTTCTTAGGCGTTTCATAAACTTAAAATCCTTCCTTTGAAGAATCTCTAAAAAGTCCTTTGTCTCATATATCTAGATCATATAGTTATATTCTCACAAACAGAAGTTTCATTTATTGTACCAATTTAATGTTGATTATGATGTGTAGGTTTTATGATTGTATTGCTAAAATTTTTGACTTGTGAAGCCATTAATATATCCCTTGCAAGAGTTATATATAAATCTCGGTATTCTTCAGACACTACTCAAAATTTTATGTTAAATAATTAGTTTTGTGATAAATTTATTAGAGTTTGAGATAAGAGTTATTTATTGAAATGTTGCAGACTGTGTAAGCTGATATTAAAATCGCTAGTTGCTTGGCGACAAAGAATTATAAGTATCGAATATTCCACTGATATTGATATCGCCAGTTGCTTCGTGACAATAAAGTGTCGAATATTCCAATGATATTGATATTGTTAGTTGCTCCGCGAATTATTCTGCATTTACTTTCAGAGTATCCCACTTGATAATGAACTCTTGACCAAATGTGTTGAATTCACTGATATTAATTTGCTTAAAATTAAGTGGATTTATGAAAATGATGTTACAATATTCTTAAAGAAATTAAAATCCACTCAGTCTATAAGTTGTGATAAAGTTCTCTTTTTACTTTCCTTATATAATATAATTTCCTTTTTATTTAAAATAATGCATAAGGAAAGTATTGTGACGGAGTCGAAAATTCGAATTCGAGTTTCCGACGGGAGAGCACGTTTCAAGCATCCCTGATCACGAATCGAACATTTTTGAAGTGATGTCTGTGTGTGTGTGTGTAAAAGTATGTGTGTGTGTGAAAGTATATGTGTGTGTGTGTCAGTGAGTCTATTGAGACGATAACTGACGAAAGAATGGACCGATTCGAACGAAATTTGGTACAAAAATTACAATTCGTAAGTACTGGAAGCCTATCGCAACTGGAAGCCTATCGTACTGGAAGTACTACGCAATCGAATGTTCAGTACGCCCTTAAATTTTCGAGTGAAATTTTGAAAAAATTCGTCAAAAAATTAAAACCTCTAACGTCACGCAAATAGACATTTCTTATGTAATTTTTCATTAGAAAACGATTGACATAAGTTTTAGAACGCTAACATGAACCGTTCTCGAGGTATTGCACATTTTTTAAAAAAAATTATCAAAAAGTCATATAAAATAAAAAAAAAGATTTCCTATTGAGAAACATGTTCACTTTTCATATGTAATACCATGCGATAATTTGGTGACATCATTCTCGTGGATCTAGCTCGTTCCATTCATGAAAAAAGACACTTTGAGTAATACTTTTGTATTTGAACGCCAATAGTCATTTATCTGCTGTAAGAATAACTTATTTCTCCGTCCATAATGCTTGGCGAGATTTTGGCGACGAATTTGGTGGAATGTCGCCGACTTGACGACTTTTTAAATGTTGCTAAATTAACGAAAAACTCCCCAAATGGATAAAAATGACTCTAAATCAATGAAAATGACGACTCATTGACGAAATATATCTTGGAAATAATATAAATATCTACTATAAGGAAAACCTATTTTTTTTATTGTTAAAGTAGTAATTTCATTGCATTATATAAGGGAAGTCATGTGTTGCCTACATCAGATTTTTTATTGTTAAAATCTGCTTTGACTTAATTATATTCTTTTTGCACATTTCGTTAAACTGGAGAGTCCCCTTCGACAATAATAGCTTTCAATTTCACCTCAGTAGCTCAATGGTGGAGCTTCGGCTGGCGAGTTCGTAGTTCCAGGATTGTAATAGCGGCCAGAGATTCCCGATTGGGGCAGTAAGGCTCTTAACAAAACTTTTCGATTAAAATTACGACTTCCCTAAAGGCTGGAAATGTAGTAGCGTTATTCCTGTCAGTAAACAGGACAGCAAATATGATGCAACTAATTATTGATCTATTATCATCCTGTCTTCCTTTTTCTAAAGTATTTGATTGCAGTATGCATAATTTATATTATTTTCTCAAATTATATGATGGATCTCTCTTTATCAATGTGCTTTTATGCCACTGCGCTCGACGTTGTTTAATTTAACTTGTTTTACTGGTGATATTTGGTTCCCTTGAAGATAAGTCTTTACACCGAAATTAGTAAAGCATTTGCCCATCTTAGTCAGCAAAACCCCCCTAAACTAGTTGCTTGTAGTATTGGCATTGATTTATTGATTTGGTTGTACTCTTATATTGTTAATAGATATTAATCTGGAAATTATTTTGGTAATATTTCTAGATACTGAGACCTGTACAACTTTAGTCGTCGTCACCGCCTACGAACTTAAGATGTAAATTCTATTATTTTATATAAAACTCATTTTTCTATGATGAACTCACTAGAAGTTTAAAGGGCAGATTTTATATTAAGTTCATTATTAGATTTTTCATGAAGTTCATATATCCTTCACATTCTATTTTTCCTCGCCTTAGTTTCCTTTCGTCACACTGGGTGGCGCTACTATATAAGCTCTGTCGCTTAGATATTTTCTGTTTGACCATTGTCTAACGCTTACATGTTACATATCCTTCGCATTCTATTTTTCCTCGACTTAGTTCCCTTTCGTCACACTGGGTGACGCTACTATATAAGCTCTGTCGCTTAGATATTTTCTGTTTGACCATTGTCTAACGCTCACATGTTATATATCCTTCACATTCTATTTTTCCTCGTTTTAGTTCCCTTTAGTCACACTGGATGGCGCTACTATATAAGCTCTCTCGCTTAGCCATTTTCTGTTTGACTATTGTCTAACGCTCATACGGACTTTCAGGTCAAGATTTGTTAGCACCGCAGAAGGAAGTCCAAAGAGTTCCGAAACATACTTCTGTTTACTTAACTTTATTTGCCATTGTATTTTGAATTGTTATCTAATTCATTATTTTTTGTATTTTATTTTTTAATAAGAAAGAAAAGGACATTCCATTATTTAAAGCCTAATACCCTATATTCACTAGTATCACTTAATCATATTTTATAACATCTTTTCGTTATTTCACATCACAAAGAAATATTTATTGTATTTGTTCTTAAGTTGACCGAGACATATGATGTCGTCTTTTCTCATTCTCTAGACAGAAGCACTATTCCGAAAAAAGCCAGTTCTCAAATGTCACATCAAGCGGCGAGATACAAGTTTCCTAGAAATGCAAAATAAGTTATTCAAATGAATATGTCACAGCAAAATTTAGAAATATTATGACGGTTTGAAACAATCAATATTCTGCAGAATCGCGAAAGAGAAACATGAAAGTAATAAATTTGAAGATATAGTTTAATGCAGTTTGCTTCGTTTAATTTATCTTTTGGTGTGAATAGCATGTATGCTTGCGATTTCTCTGGCGGAAATAGGAGCGTTACGAAAAAAGAACACATTTTGGGCACTTATTCCCGTAACCTAATAGATAAATATATATATATATTTTTTTACTTTCCTTATATACATAATGTATAAGGAAAGTATTGTGACGGGGTCGAAAATTCGAATTCGAGTTTTCGACGGGAGAGCACGTTTCAAGCATCCCTGATCACGAATCAAACATTTTTGAAGTGATGTCTGTGTGTGTGTGTGAAAGTATGTGTGTGTGTGTGTCAGTGGGTCTGTGGAGACGATAACTGACGAACGAATGGACCGATTTGAACCAAATTTGGTACAAAAATCACAATCTGTAAACACTGGAAGCCTATTGTTTTTATATGCAATCGAATGTTCAGAACCCCCCTAAATTTTCGAATGAAATTTTGAAAAAATCGCCAAAAAATCAAAACCAATAATAAATTTACGTAAATAGACATTTCTTATGTAATTTTTCATTAGAAAACGATTAACATAAATTTTAGAACGCTAACATGAACCGTTCTCGAGATATTGCACATTTTTCAAAAAAATTATCAAAAAGTCACATAAAATAGAAAAAAAAAATTCCTATTGAGAAACATGTTCACTTTTCATACATAATATCATGCGATAAATTGGGTGATATCATTCTCGTGGATCAAGCTCGTTCCATTCATGAAAAAAGATACTTTGAGTAATACTTTTGCATTTGAACGCCAATTTATCTGCTGTAAGAATAACTTATTTCTTCGTCCATAACGCTTGACGAAATTGGCGGAATGTCGGCGACTTTTTGAAATGTTGCCAAATTAACGAAAATCTCGCCAAATGGATAAAAATGACGCTAAATCAATGAAAATGACGTCTAATTGTGGAAAATTCAATATCTAATAAGTTATATAATATATAAATATATAATAATAGCTATATAATATATGTCGAAAATTCAATATCTAATAAGTTATACATATATATATATATATATATATAACTTATTTCTTCGTCCATAACGCTTGGCGAGATTTTGGCGACGAAATTGGCGGAATGTCGCCATCTTGGCGACTTTTTGAAATGTTGCCAAATTAACGAAAATCTCGCCAAATGGATAAAAATGACGATAAATCAATGAAAATGACGACTAATTGTCGAAAATTCAATATCTTGGAAAGGATATTAGTATCTACTAGAAGAAAAACCTATTTATTTTACTGTAAAAGTAGTAAATTCATTTCATTATATAAGGAAAGTCATGTGTTGCCCACATCAGATTTTTTATCAAATAGCCAGGCACTTGACTCATCATCATTCGCCTATAGATAAAAATATAAACAAGTGTACTTATTTTGTCGGAAATAAGGTCTAGATTATGAATATATAAATGTTATTTTAAAATTTTGAACTTGAAGAAAAAGCTTTGAAGAAAAGGCTTTGAAAAGTATCTGTCCTTGTGAGAGTATTTTTCATTTTTTTTTTAAATTCACTCGAAATATCTTCGAGAAGATAAAGTCCGATCTTCGAGAAGGTCCGACAGAAATATACGTTTGAACAGAATAGGTAGAAATATACGTTTAAGCAGAATAGGTTGAAATATACGTTTGAACAATATAGGTAGAAATATACGTTTGAACACATAATATGTAGGAATATATACTTATTCAAGTACGTATTGTGTGCCGACAGTCAAGTTTAGAGATTAAATGGAAAGTAAAATCTCGTCAGATATATTGTATAAGTTTAATGTATACACCGCAAAGCAAATTGGTAAAATAATTGGATAATTTGTACTAAAATCTGTGGAGAGTTTCCAGATGATATCAGTGCGAAAACTAAAATCTATAAGCAGTTAGCAAGTAACTTGAAGTGCTTTGAAAGCCTGTAAACAAAACAAATGAGTCCGGAAAAATTCAATAAACTTATTGAACTTTATTGGAGATTTATTTTACAAAATAATAAGCACGATAAACTATTTCGGCTCTATCGAACTGGAACCATTGCTCTTATTATAATTAAACGTTTTTATTTTTCAGATTTTAATTTTCTTTTCATTTTTCGCAACTTTTTGTATGATATTATTACTTGCATGCCATGCATAGTATAAAGTATAGGGGAATTATTGTAACGGAGTTGAAAAATATTCGCATTCATATATATGTATATATATATATACATGTATATGAATGCGAGTTTTCTACGGAAAAGCACATTTCAAGCACACCTGAACTCGTATCGAACGTTTTTGAGGTGCTGTATGCGTGTGCGTATGTATGGTAGTGTGATAATGTGTGTCTGTGAGTCTATGGATGCGATATCTTACAAATGAATTGTGCGTTTCGAACGTAATTTGGTACGAATATTACGATTCGTGAATGCTGGCATTTTATTGATTTTAAACGAGATTGAACTTCTGGAACTTTCCCAAATTTTCGATTGAATTCTTGAAAATATCATAAAAATAGGATATTCAATAACGTTAAATAAATAATTATTTTGTACTTTTTTATTTTTTAAACAAATTAACAAACTTTAGAAGGCTAGCTTGAAATGTTCTCGAGACATTGCACGTTTTTTAAAGAAATGTATCTAAAAATGCATAAAAATGGACGGTTGCAAGTGTCATCCAATTTGTAATACTTCGCTAAAAATTTGACGACATTGGCGACTAATTTGGCGAAATATCGCCAACCTGACTACTCTTTAACCTGGTAAATTGAGTGAAATATCGCCAAATTCGCAAAAATGGCTCTAAAGTTACGAAAATGACGCCAAATTGATTAAATTATAATTAACATATTGTAATGGAATGGAGTCTATTTATTAGCAGATGTTATCAATATTTCCAATTGTCAAGTTAGATGTGTACGGGATATAAGTCGGTTGGGTACTTCAAAATAATTTTACATCTTGCTATTTAGAATAGCACTAAATATCCGTGTACTTTTCAACGTTGAAATCATTGTCCCGTAGATCTTGTACATCATTATTTTGCATTGAAGGAAGTAAAGTAATTGCATTATGTAGCGAAAGTCATGTGCTGGCCACATCAGATTTTTAAAACCCGTATAGCTTAAAATACAATTCGCAAAATGTATGCGAAAAGTTCAAAATCAGTATTTTGTCTTGAAACTGAAAATATATAAAACTGCCTCCAAGACATTTTTTTAAGATCTGTGAAATTTTATACTTGGCTATGAAACGACTCTGGTGTTTGTATAAAATTGAAAGGAAATTCAGGATCAAAGTCGAATCTCCGAAAAAATCGCTGTTATGTTTTCGATTCTAGAATCTTCTATTTACATTCAAGAAGCGATTCCGAAAAGCTGAGGAAACAGCTTTTCCGTTTATTATGCGGATAAATCATCGTCTGAAATTCTTTATGCTTCTCAACGCAAGACTAGTATCAACTAGTCTGACTTTTATCAACTAGTATTAAAAAATCTGATAATGACAAGACTTTCCCAGCAGATTCAAATTCATTTTGTAATTTTTTATTTCATTGTGTATTAAATTGAGTTTAATTGCTCAAAATAATATGGACACTTTTCTGATATTATATCCAATTTGCCTTCTTATTGCACTTTCGTTTTATTTGGCAACTTAATTCACTTTACATTCTCCAGGTCCTCAAAATAAAAAAAAATAAAAATTTTTTCGAGAACGGTTCATCCTACGGTCGTGAAGTTAGTCTTATTCGCTTAGTTGTTAAAATTTTTTGAAGAACAGTACTTGATCATTATATATGTTAAATATGTATATATATATATAAATATATGTTAAATATATATATATATATATATATGTGTGTGTATGTGTGTATATATATGTATATATACATACACATATATATATATATATATATATATATATATATATATATATATATATATACATATATTTGTGTACATACATATATTTGTATACATATATATTTGTATATATATATATATATATTTGTGTAATACAATATGGAAGATTTGCTTCATCTGGTATAATACGGTATACATGATGTACATCTACAGGTATGATAGTGATAACTGTCATTGAATTAAAATGGTTTTAGAGATAGAATTTATTATTGTCCTATTTAGAGTCTTCTTTAAGTAGAAGCGTTGTAATTTTGCTCATTTATACTCGTGAACTTATTTCAAACATTTAATGTTAGTGATATTTGTTATGGCTGGATCTCAACATTTTTCTCTTATATTTGTTTTGTGTATGGTTTTCATCTTAAAACTTGATACAGTCGTATTCTTTTTTTGCAATGTACCGGCTCTCCGGGAGTGTTGTCGCGACGCAAAGTAGGCTTAACCGGGGTGAGGGGGTCACAACCCCCCCGGCCATCTTTTGGTACATTGCTTCCATCCATACCTCTTTTCATTTTGAAAATATTTTTAATCCTCTTTTTAGTGCAGCTTTGCGCCTTTTAAGTGTGATTTCTGATAAATTTATAATATTTTATTTCACCGTATTTTCATATTATATATATATATATACATATATACATATATATATATATATAAAGATAAATAGAAAACAGAAAAGAAGGCTACGTAAAGTTCTTACAAAATGGCGGTAAGGGTTTGTGACCTTACTCCCCAGGTGTCAACATGCATGTCTCTAATGCCGCGGCATTGCACTCCTTGTCGCCAGCACTGACGGATGTCAACTCCGGATTGATAATCACAATTAACACAAGGCCTTTGCATAAGCGAAGAGAGATATCAAACATACCATATCTGTAGAAGAGATTGAACGAAATTCTAAACCGATGCGTTTTCTTAAATACAGTAACATTATAACATTTCAGCATTTTTGTAAAGTTGCCGTGCCTGTGATGCCGCAATAGATTTCAAAAATTCGCACGATTTTAAACCATATTCATCATTCCTGCCATAGCAAATTCTGATGTAATATTTTATAAAATTTACAGGATAGTTCTGTTTAAATGCTTGTTCAAGGAATGCAGGAATGATGAATACGGTTTAAAATTGTGCGAATTTCTGAAATCAATTGCGACATCAGAGGCACGGCAACTTTACAAAAATGCTGAACTGTTATAATGTTACTGTATTTAAGAAAACGCATCGGTTTAGAATTTCGTTCAATCTCTTCTACACATATGGTATGTTTGATATCTCTCTCCGCTTATGCAAAGGTCTTGTGTTAATTGTGATTATCATTCCGGGGGTTGGCTTCCGTCAGTGCTGGCGACCAGAAGTGCAATGCCGCGGCATTAGAGACATGCATGTTGACAACGTGGAGTAAGGTCACAACCCCTTACCGCCATTTTGTAAGAACTTTACGTAGCCTTCTTTTCTGTTTTCTATTTATCTTATTATATATATATATATCTTTTAGAAGACTACAATCCATAGAATTATATGTAAGGTGAAATGAGTATAGGCGCGATTTGCAGCTCTTAAGGGGCTTCATCAGTCACAAGTTTCAATCTTCACCTTCCATGTTAATGTATGGCCGTTTTAGTGCTAGTGCTAGATAGCATAGCTCCTCCAAAAATCAACCTATTTCAATTTTGTTTTCAGGATCTCAAAGTTATAGAAATTGAAGTTTGCTTTATAATTTTACTTTTTGTTAAAATTATTGTTAAGTATTTTTAACAATTTATTGAAGTTGAGAGTCACTAAGAAAAGTCAAAACTAAAAGTTTAATCGTCTTTTATCAATTTGCATTTCATAATACTCGAATTTGAAAAAAGCAGTGCACATGAATAGAATTTTAGCTTTCGATAGATGCCTAAATTTTTGCGCTATCATAAATAGATTTCCAGCAACTTTTAATTGAAGCAAATATGGATCTGAAAAAAATTGTATTTTGCTTTCCCCCTCTTTCTTATTTCCTTCAGGGGTTGACAGGATTCCCGTGGGGAGACGTTGTTTATGGGCGTTTATTCGAAGGCGGCGGGATTTCTTCTTGTCAGGAGGAGGATAAGGGGCAGAACTAATCCCGCCGGTCATGAAAGGAAGAAGGGTAGAGGGTGAAAATTGTTCTCAAGTTACGTGGAAAGGCATTTTGAGTTGGGAGTGGAAAACGGTTTAGATACTGGACCTTTTTATTTCAGTATGCTTACTCGATATAGAGCGTCTCTTTCTTCATTCTCGAGTTAGCTAGTTTTGCCAATCACTATTTAATAATATTCTGCTGTAATTTCAATTTTTACTTTACCGTTGGATATATAAGTATATCATATACTTAATTTTCTTTTTCTATTTTTCTCTTGTAAATATTTAAAATTTATAATTATATTTTTGTTGTAATTATTTTGTCATTATATCGTCTAAATAATTATATTTCTATGGAACATTAGGTGACATTTTCGTCAAATTAGCGACATTTTAAAAAATCGCCAAATTTATCGCCAAGTGATACTGTAGAACTGATAGTCCCATTTTGCGACAAATTGACGAAACATCATCACAATACTATTCCCTAACAAAACACAATTAATTTCATTTATTAAGCGCGATTTTATCAATTCCATAGTATCTTTACGGATTTACAAACATGTTTATCAATTTGGTGATATTAAAAAAATTCGCTAAATGTGTTACTAAGTAGGATGGATGGACTGACCGACAGATGCTACCGAAACATCATTTTAGCACTCTCTTCTAAAAAAACGAATTTAATTTCATTGATTTGCGTCATTTGTATCAATTTGGAGACATTTCCGCTAATTTGGTAAAGTTTAAGAAAAGTAACCAAGTTATTTAGAGATATTCCGGTAAATTCGTAGCTCTGAATTTGCAAATCTGAAGAATAAAATATCCTGATCCCGTTTGTATATAATAAATGAAAACACTAAAATTGTTTTAGAAGATACACCCGTGGTAGGGGAAGGAGGGTACGGTCCCTGTGGATGCCTCCTCCACTGGGTTCCGGTCTAAATTGGGTGGCACTTCCCGGCCGTCCAAACAGTTACCTTACACCTTTCTGGTAGGTCGGACGGTCTGGGTCTCAACAACAGCAACAACAACCCGTTCTACTCTTTTTCTGCTTCAACAATCGGCTAAATGAATTTATTGGGTAAACACAATATATGAGTTTATTAGCTAAACACAATATATAAACTTGAAAACTCTTTGCCAAAATAAATGAAAGTGATGTACGCACTCCGCAATTAATATAATTAAAAGAACAATCAATCTGTTCATTTATAAAATATATTTTTACATCCATTTATTTATTATTCAAATAGAAAAAAAATCTGATGTGGGCTACACATGACTTTCCTTATATAATGCAATGAGTTTACTACTTTTACAGTTAAAAAAATCTGATGTGGGCAACACATGACTTTCCTTATACAATGTAATGAATTTACTACTTTTACAGTAAAAAAATAGGTTTTTCTTATAGTAGATACTAATATTTTTTCCAAGATATTGAATTTCCAACAATTAGTCGTCATTTTCATTGATTTAGCGTCATTTTTATCCACTTGGCGAGATTTTTGTTAATTTGGCAACATTTCAAAAAGTCGCCAAGTTGGCGACATTCCGCCAAATTCGTCGCCAAAATCTCGCCTAGCATTATGGATGAAGAGATAAGTTATTCTTAGAGCAGATAAATGACTATTGGCGTTCAAATACAAAAGTTTTACTCAAAGTATCTTTTTCCATGAATGGAACGAGCTAGATCCACGAGAATGATGTCACCCAATTTATCGTATGGTATTACATATGAAAAGTGAACATGTTTCTCAATAGGAAATATTTTTTTTTATTTTACATGACTTTTTGATAATTCTTTTGAAAAATGTGCAATATCTCGAGAACGGTTTCTGTTAGCGTTCTAAAATTTAAGCCAATCGTTTTCTAATGAAAAATCACATAAGAAATGTCTATTTGCGTAACTTTATTAGCGGTTTTGATTTTTTGACGATTTTTTCAAAATTTCACTCGAAAATTTATGTGGGTTCTGAACATTCGATTGCGTATAAAAACAATAGGCTTCCAGTGTTTACGGATTGTGATTTTTGTACCAAATTTCGTTCGAATCGGTCCATTCGTTCGTCGGTTATCGTCTCCACAGACCCACACACACCCACACACACACCCACACACACACACACACACATACACACACACAGACATCACTTCAAAAACGTTTGATTCGTGATCAGGGATGCTTGAAACGTGTTCTCCCGTCGAAAACTCGAATTCGAATTTTCGACCCCGTCACAATACTTTCCTTATACATTATGTATATAAGGAAAGTAATAATAATAAATATTAACAACACACTTAATTTCATTCCGTTGCCGAGCAACATGGTATCAGATAGAATCTTCGTCATAAAATACACAATTAAATAACCATTTTGATTTCTTTATGCTTTTCATTGTTCAGTAAAAGCTTGTTTAAAATAATGGTCTAAAACTTTGTCACGTCGAAGTACATGGCTCTAGTCCTCAATATCATTCTCTTTCTATCATGACCAATTTTTCAAATTATAAAATTTTCAAGCGTAGAATAATATGGGGGAATTTATCATATTTGTACATCCATCCACAATTTAAATTCCTCTTGTTCGAAGTTTGCTATATTTTGAATCCTAGGACTAATGTCGAGTTTATTGCGTGAAATTGTCTAAAACTTTGTCGTTTACGTGAAAATTGAAACGTAAGAACATAAATTAGAGTTTATTTTAAAAGTAATATTAAATTACCAATTCTGTCAGATATTGGGATTAGAAAAATTTCTATTCCCGAAATCCCGATATTGTAAAAACATCCGAGATTGCAATCCCTAATTGCATAAATAGGAAGTTATTATTATTATTAGTAGTAGTATTATTAATATTTATTATTATGCCTCTAGTCATGGTGATATAGAATGCTATTCTATTTCATGTTCAAAATGGATTACAAACTGTAAAATATTTGTAATAAAAAATAATTATTTCCTCTGTAGTTTTTTAAAACAAAGATTTTACTACCACGCAAAATAATCAACGACGGTTCTTATTCAATATTACACCACCTTGCTGACTGCATTTTTCACTTTCCTGTGGCCTATAGCCTAGTGTGTTGGTCTCATTATCGGAGGTGATGGGTGAAGACACGTGCTCAAAGTGATATAGTACTCTGGGGACACATACAATGGTAAGGGGAAGATCTCCAGGCACGGGAATTTGACACTAATAACTTTCTGTCACAGCAAGGTAGCTCCTGGAAGCTGCCGGTCCTGCTGTGGGGGAAAGCAAACTAGTTGGTCCGATCTCAGACGGAAAGAAATCTGGATATTTTTTGTGTGATGAGGAGCCTTAACACACATCTCATAAATATTACAAATGAATGATTAAGGAAAAGTGCAAGGAATATAAAAAAATTATATATATATATATATATATATATATATATATATATATATATATATATATATATATATATATATATATATACATATATATATATATATATACATATATATATATATATATATATATATATATATATATATATATATATATATATATATATATATAAATATAAATTAGTAAATCCAAAGTTAGAATGCATGTAGTAACTCATAATACACTATTCCAAAATTTTCTACAAAATACAAAGAAATAAAAGAAATTAAGACAAAAAGAGGAAATAATAAAGCGTAATGCAGGTCATAAAGACAAAGACAATCAACAAATTTCAAAAATGAGGAATGCAAATAAGGAAACAAAAAAATCAAGCAAAAAAGCTTGCACATGGAAGCGATTTAGGCTTACGATAAGTTCATTTCGAAAAAATTCTCTTCGGGTCCATATATCCCTTCGAAATGAACACAAAAATGCTTGTTTCTGAAACACAAGATATATATATTAAATTCATTTTAGTCATTTATTTCAGATTTTCATTATCTTTGCGGGCCATGTCCTGAAACAGAGAAACAGAGTCAGTTAAACTTTCCTGATTCATATCAAAATCTATTCAGCATCAGGATAACCATCGGGGGACTGAACTACTAATGTTTAAGAAATTTTATTAAAGATTTTTTAACTACAGTAAACATCGTCTTCATTTTCTCACAATTAAATATTTAAATATCTCGAGAATGGTTTATTTTAGAAAAATGGTTTGGGGCGTATTCCATTTGTCGTTTAAAATTACGTATAAAACAAGCATTTAATTGATACATTTGAGCATGTGTACTCTTTAATTTTAGATTCTTGCGATTTTGGGGGGCCATTTTGTAAAAAAGGTGCTTTTTATTTGCCGAATCGTACCAAAATCTAATCAGCACCAGGATATTCCACAGGTGACCAAATTTTGTGAAATTTGATCGATTAGTTTTCTAGCTGAAGAGGATACAGGAGATTTTTGTAGGCCATTTCGCAAATAATAGCGGATTAATTTATCCGCTTCAAAAACTAATCAGGACCAGGGTCTCACACAAGTGACTTACAAAATTTTATGAAATTCAGTCAATTAGTTTTAAGTTAGAGTGGATACATACATTGCACACACAGACACACACACAGACAAACACACAGACAAACACACAAACACACAAACAGACAAACACACAGACACACACACAGACGTCACGCTAAAAATAGTTTCTGCGTATTCTAGAGGTCTCGAAACGTGTAGATCCGTCCAAAACTCGAGTTGCGATTTTCGACATGATTCCAATACTTTCCCTGTACATTACCATGTATTACAGGGAAAGTAAAAATCAAAGTTTTAAAAATTTATATACTTTTAGCAGACTATAACATTTATGATATTTTTATGGAGATATTTATGTGTTTTGCTTTGGAATGCAACTCCCTGAGTTAAAATATCTTTTAATTAGAGACATTGAAATAAATAATGTTTTTGTTTGAATTTCATCAGACTAAATACTATTGCTAAAAAAAATAAAGATTTTTAGTGAAGTTGGGAATTTAAAAGGTTGAATCTTGAGTGAAGTTTATACTTCTTTTATTATCTTGTAAAAGGTTTTTATTTTGCATGTTCTCAGACATTGTACATATTTATTGTTTTTTCCTACTTATAAATAATATGCATCTGATGTTTGTGCTGTTTGTCGTTTAAAATGCTATTGTTTGGAATACCTAAAACGTTTTCATGCCATATTGTTTATCTCCGACGGGAAAACAATATTTAAGGATAATTATTGCTATTTATAATGACCATCACTTTGAATAGCAATAGTTTTTAAAATTGATTTTTGAAAGTGTTGGAAACCGTTGCTATTATTTGAAGGTCAGGGTCGCTTGAAGGGTCTCTTAAACGGTCGCTTGAAGGGTCTCTTAAAGGGTCGCTTGAAGGGTCTCTTGAAGGGTCGCTTGACCTTAGTGAAAAATTTAACAAAATATTACAAAATTGGCAAGTTTTGGAAAATTTTCGAATTTTGTAGATTAATTAAGAATTTGAAGCAATTTTTTGAGGTCTTCTTACAGAGAGTATATGAGAGAGTCATCGGCCAGTTATCATAGTACTATCGGTTATCGATATCACACAATACAAGTGGATAGTAAAATGAGCCACTGTTTTGAGAATGCAACCTTCTGATTTGTGAATTAGTTTCGCCTTTAATTGCTGGTTTACTATACCTAATAGTTGTTCTGTGATCTTCCAAGACAGCTAGAGAGGTATTATCTGTATATTGTTATTGTGCACGGCTATTGGTACTTTAAATAAAAGCGTTATCTCCCGTAATTCTGATTCAATTTTGTTTTCTCATACGAAGTATAGAGAAAATATTTATTTCACGAAAATTTTTGGTTTCAAGAATTTGATGACAATATATGTTTTAAGATTTCTTGAGCAGGTTTTGACTAATTTTAGAGTGATGTCTGTCTGTCTGTGATCGATTTTTTGTGTATACTATGACTGCCTCTAATATTAGTGGATGTTTACGAAATTTTATTGTTGAAATGTTATTTGTTATTCAAAAATCTACATTTTTGAAATTCCAGCAAAACATTCGAGATTTTATATTTACCTAACATGATAGCATAGGGTAAAATGTGACATAATTATGCATAAAAGGGGTTATGGTCGATTGTACTGAATTATTACGGGATTATTATAGGATACTATACCGATCATTGTACTGAAAAACAGCCAAGGTACAATTTTTGTGTTTGTGACGTAATTAGCCCCGTCGAGAGGGGGGATATTAATCGAAGTATTTTTCCAAGCCTTTTAAAATGAACGGTAATATGCTATAATCACGGTCATTTGGACCAACGAAACAGATTTTTCATATTTTTGTGTATAAAATTTGCAATATATATAAAAAAATAAATAAAAATAAATAAAGAAATAAATATAATAAAAATAAATGAAAAAAAATCACAGGCTACTTAATGAATTTGGTATGAGAAAGTTGTGTAGAGACACACTTCAGTTAATTTGTACCCTGAGCATACACCCACGATGTCAGAGGATACGTGGTAACATTATTTATACAAAGCGGTCAATATTCATTCGTACAGAAGTCATTAATAGGAATTTGCATAAACTGAAGTATAAGTTTGTTATCAGGATTATGTGAAGTGTGGTTTGATAGGAAAAAAAAATCCATAAACATCAAGGTTTCTTTAAATCTTTGGATTTTAAATAATTATTTGCTAACGAATGTGAAAAATTTAAATCGGGATTTTGACTGTATAGAAACTATCGAGTGTAAATTAGGTTGCCGATCTTTTCTTATGCATATCAAAATTATTTCAAATTTCAGGATCAAGTAGCTAACTTAGGGTTTGCATGGAGTAAAAAAGAAAACCAAATAAGAAATTCTGAAAAAATATATATATATCTGTCACATTTCTTGGAGTATAAAGCATTTAAATGGAGCCTTCTTCTATTTGCATTAAATATGTGCTCTGGCAGAGTTTCAAAAACAACATTTTTTGTCTCCTTCTTGACATTCTAACCTTTAGAAATTTATTTTGCTTCACAGTTGAACACGGCAAATTTTAAAGACTAGTAGCAAAGTTCTTATTTCTAAATAGCTTTCAAAGAATGACATTTCACTTATAACACTTTCCGAGGGTATGTTTATTGTTTGGCCACTTATCACGATTCTGCATGTCTTACAGCAATAGAAAAATTTGATGTGGGCAGCACATGACTTTCCTTATATAATGCAATGAATTTACTATTTTACAGTTATAAAAATGTTATTCTTATAGTAGATACTTATATTCCTTCCAATATATTGAATTTTCTTCAATTAGTCGTCATTTCCATTGATGTAGCATCATTTTTATCCATTTGGCGAGATTTTCGTTAATTTGGCAACATTTAAAAAGTCGCCAAATTGGCGACATTCCGCAAATTCGTTGCCGAAATCTCTCCAAGCGTTATGGACGGAGAAATAAGTTATTCTTACAGCAGATAAATGACTATTGGCGTTCAAATGCAAAAGTATTACTCAAAGTATCTTTTCTCGTGAATGGAACGAGTTAGATTCACGACAGTTATATCACCAAATTTATCGCATGATATTACATATGAAAAGTGAACATGTTTCTTAAGAGTTAATATTTTTTATTTTACTTGATTTTTTGATAAATTTATTTGAAAAATGTGAAATTTGAAAAATTACATAAGAAATGTCTATTTGCGTAACTTTATTAAAGGTTTTGGTTTTTTTAATGATTTTTTCAAAATTCCATTCGAAAATTTCGGGGAGGTCTGAACATTCGATTGTGTTTAAAAACAATAGGCTTCCAGTATTCACGGATTATGATTTTTGTACCAAATTTCATTCGAATCGCTCCATTCGTTCGTGAGATATCGTCTCCATAGACTCACTGACACACACACACACACACACACATACACACATTCTTTCACACACAAACACACACACACACACACACACATATACACACATTCTTTCACACACAAACACACACACACACACACACAAACATCACCTCAAAAATTTTCGATTCGTGATCAGGGATGCTTGAAACGTGCTCTCCCGTCGAAAACTCGAATTCGAATTTTCGACCCCGTCACAATACTTTCCTTATACATTATGTATATAAGGAAAGTAATAAGCAGTGTTTCAAAGCTATTTAAACATGACGTGTTAGCAATCGCAATAAATAAAAATACTGCTTGTGCGAATATAGCTATTTTATAACTATTTTATAACTATTTTCCTTAAAGAAAGCAGGTATATGAAAGCTAGATGAATACAATTACTTCGAGGATGCTTGAAGTTCTCTTTCTCAGATCAAAAACAGCGTGTTTTTAGCAGACACTAAGTAACAACTATTACGTCTGTTATGAATACACTGTTGTCTTTCACGCAGTTGTTTCTTAGAGCACACTGTTTTAGATCTGAATAAGAGAGCTCAAAACTACCTCTAAACAATTAAAGTTACTTTATGTTTCATATGTCTGCTTTCTTCAAAAAGTATTAAGTAATAGAGACATTTTAAATTTATCAAAATATTTTATAGTATCACAATGTACTTTGAGTTTGAAAGTTAAAATACCGTAATTTAAAAAAAAAGAAGTTTGAGTTGATGTGCTTGTTAGTTTCCCACTCTCAATCATTGAAACAAGATCAAATTTCGATTTAAAAAAATCCATGTTTATTACCCGAATATAATTATCTACCTCCCGCTTCGAATCCTTTGTGAGACTTATATCCAAATATAAGTTGCTTCTCTATTTTATAACGGACTTGTATGCAAAATCTGTTAAAATCTCTAAAATTTACTCAAATATTTATATTTAATAATTATCATGTGGTCAGAACATAAATTTGTCTACAAACTCAATTTTTTTTGTGCTTAATTTTCTCCAAAATTCATTTATTACTTTCCCTGCAATACATGGTACTGTATAAGGAAAGTATTGGAATCATGTCGAAAATCGCAACTTGAGTTTTCGACGGATCTACACATTTCGAGACCTCTAGAATACGAGAAAACTATTTTTAGCGTGACGTCTGTGTGTGTCTCTGTGTGTCTGTGTGTCTGTCTGTGTGTTTGTCTATGCAGATTTTGTATCCAATCTAACTAAAACAGTTATTGACCGAATCTCATAAAATTTGGTAGGTAAGTCACTTGTGGACGAATCTGGTGCTGATTAGTGTTGGGTAAGATTCGAGATAAAAGAACCCGCATTTTTTTTGCGAAATGGCCCGCAAAAGCTTGTATCCACTCTTGCTGAAAATCTAATGAACCGAATTTCACAAAATTTGGTAGATAAGTCGTTTGTAGGACACCCTGGTGGTGATTAGATTTTAGTACCATTCGGAAAAAAATAACATGCCTTTTTTTGAAAAATGGCCTACAAAAATCGACAAAATCTAAAATAAACTACGTATGCTGAAATATATCCATTAAACGCTTGTTTTATACGTAATTTTTAAGGAAGAAAAGAATAAGACCAACCCCATTACACTAGGTCTAGCCGTTCTCGAGATATTTTAGATTTTTCGTATTTTCTCTACGTCACCTTTGAAAATAAGCCCACTTAATAAATGAAAACGAAAAGTGAATTAAAAGTGAATTAAATTTAATTAAAATAAGGAGAACGTGGATATAAATCTGCAGGGAAAGTCATGTGCTGCCCACATCAGATTTTTTTAGTTTCATCGTGCATGGAATGGATACTGATTCGAAATAAATTGAATATACAAATTTTAAATGTATTTTGCAGGATTTGTAAATGACCTCATGTGGAGGAAAATTTAAAATTATATAAAATTTCAATATCTCGATAACTGTTTATCCTACAACAGTAATGGGATTTTATTGGTTGCGTCATCAGAAATTACTTATAAAACAGGAATTTACTCAGTACATTTCAGAAAATGTATTCTCTTATTTCAAATTTTGGCGATTCTTGTGTGGCTGTTTCAAAAATAAGGGATAGTTCTTTTATTCTTAATTGTATTAAAATGCAATCAGTACCAGGGTAATGAAAAAAGGCCGTAACTAGCAAATTAAAAAAAAATATCGTCGAATTGTTCTTGAGCTAGAAAGAAGACATTTATTGCCAACAATGACTATAGCTGTTGCTTGTGAAAATACAAATTCTTTGTATGTCATTCTTTGGTAGAAACAGATATGTGGAAAATGTGTTGCTTTCAATATTCTATGGGCAATCTTAATCAGTTTAGGCACAGATTATACTGATCAAAATACTAAATACAGCTGGGAAGTAACAAAAAAAGTGCAACAATCAGAACGAAAACATAGGTAGCAAACGTTCATGATAAAATATTAAATGAGCTGAAGACTCCTTTAGCTCCATGCTATGATACTGGTCTGATAAGCTAGATAAAACAAAATCTGATGTGGACAGCACATGACTTTCGCTGCAGACTTATATCCACGTTCTTTTTATTTTAATTAAATTTAATTCACTTTCAATTCAATTTTCGTTCTCATTTGGTAACTGGACTTATTTTGAAAGGTGGTGCAGAGAAAATACGAAAAAAACTAAAATATCTCGAGAACGGCTAGTCCTAGTGTAATGGAGTTGGTCTTTTTCTTTTCATCGTTACAAATTACATATAAAACAAGCATTGAATGGATATATTTGAGCATACGTAGTTTTTTAGTTTAGATTTTGGCTATTTTTGAGGGCCATTTCGCAAAAAAAGGCAGGTTATTTTTTTCGAATCGTACCGTAATCTAATTAGCACCAGGGTATCCCACAAGTGACTTATCAACCGATTTTTGTGAAAATCGATCCATTAGTTTTTTAGCTAGAGTGTATACAGGCTATTTTTTGCGGGGCATTTCGCAAAAAAGGCGGGTTCTTTTATCCTGAATATCCAAATATTATCATTATTTATTTTATCCAAAACTAATCAGCACCAGTGTCGCCCACAAGTGACTTACTTACCTACCAAATTTTATGAAATTCGGTCAATTAGTTTTTAGTTAGAGTGGATACAAAATCTGCGCAGACAGACAGACACACAGATACACACACACACAGACGTCACGCTAAAAATAGTTTTTTCATGTTCTAGACGTCTCGAAACGTGTAGATCCGTCGAAAACTCGAGTTGCGATTTTCGGCCCCATAGGGTTCAATGTATTTCACTTGTTCAACCCGGATTCAATCCAAAACTAATTGGGTGATATGATTCATTTACATTCCTATATGTTCCACAGACCATCTTAACAACATACTAAAATTTCTTTTTGGTGAAATCATATTTATGGCATTTATCGTACAGACAGACAGACAGACAGTATGAACAAAGTCATAAACACTGTTCAGCTATGTGTTGGAAAGTGTTAATTAAACGATTAGGATAGCATTATTCTGAATGGGGAAAATAGGAAACTTTGATATAGATCCTTGTAATCCTGACGATTTTTGCAGCGGCTGAACAATGTTAAAGTGCAGTAAGCATTTACTCCAGTTGTATGATAGAGCTCACTGAGAGTACCTGTATCAAAATTTTACATGCTCGCTATTTCAGATTTTCAAAGCAACAAAAGTATTCATGTGCACCTATATTTTTCAACGTCAGTCTATTTTGCAGTATATATTACTTTATATATATATATATATTTAATTGAAGAATCTTTATTTTACTTGTATTATATATATGTACCTGAGATAGATCATTAATAGAAAATGTTCTGTATAACATCAGTGAAAGAAAAATGAACTAAAATGTAAATGTGACATCAAAAATACTATACGACAAGACATTAAATATGTAAAAAACATGAATGATAAGAAAACATTATAAATAAAACAGGTACTAAATTAGTATAAAATAACCCCTTTTCCCTGTTCCATATAAAAGTTAAGGAATGGAATAAGAAAATTACATGTGGTAAAGAGGGGGGTGAATAAAATTTTGTACAACAAATTAAGGTGAAATTATGGATATAAATCATATATGTAATGTAGGTACTTAAGGTACTAATCCCCTTGTTCCCTGCATAAACATACATGGTGTAAATGCAAGAAATGTGTTTAAAGATGAAAAGTTGCAAAACAGAAACATTGTTTTGCACGATGAGCTAGGCCTTTTCTAGCTCCGAAAAATTGTTTTGAAATTGAATAAACATAATAAATTGATTAAAATGAAAAGCATTTCCGAAACCATGTACGTTATCAAGGGCCATACATGTGTCGTTAATACAGATTCAACGTTTCTGTGTGCATTACTGTAAATTGCATTACAGAAATAATGCACATGGCCCGACGTAGAAGAAAATACAAATTGGATCAGATATATAAGAAATCAAATATAATAATCAAATATACCAGCGTGTGGCTAAGTATTTAAAAGAGAATATAAGGTAATGAAAAGGCATAAGAATATAATAATATAAATGTATTTACCCCCTTGCCCTGCTTAGCTGTGTAGATTACATGATATTGACTAAGCATTTTTACTCAATACAGGTTACAGTTAATTCTATATGCTAAGGTTTCAACTGTTGGAAGTGAGACATGGAGATGAAAAATTATTTAAAATTGTTTGAGAATGATCTGTCAATATGTTGATGTAATTGTAGCAAGGTGTTGAATTTAAAATTAAAATGTGTTTTAATAAAAGAAAAAATAAGGTGTGGCGGGTAGGTATTTTGGATAGTGGTGTTTATGAATTTAAAAAGATGTTCTTTGTAGTAACAAGGTGTACGTAACATTTTTATTCTTAATAACTGGTTATTAATAATATTTTTATATACTGATTTTGAAAGATTGGATGAATAATGTTGAAGTTTATTTACTTTGATGTTATAAGTTTCTGTTTTGTCGTATATTTTAAATTTTAATGTGTCTGCATTTTGAATTTTTAAACTAACGTCTAGATAATTGATCCAGTTTGATGCATACACATTTTCAATTAGTTGTAGATTAGTTGGATAAAAATTAAAGTTTAATATATGTGCTTCATTAGTAATTCCAATAATAATTAGGTCATCAATAAATCTTTGCATGATATGACTGTTGAAAGGGTATTGAATTTCATAAAAATGTAGATAAAGGTTGGCCAGTATTGTATATGAGATTCCTCCCTGAGGTATTCCCTTATTTAATTTGTATATGCAATTTCCTTGAGATATATACTGTTTGAACAGAATTAATTTTAATAATGTTTTGAATTTTGGAAAAGTGATGCTTTTTGAATAAATAAATTGTTCATATAAATTTATTATCCCTTTATATAAATCATTAATACCAATGTTATTAAAGAGGTCTTTGAAGTCAAAAGTTTTAATATCATGTACATAAGGTAGTTGTTTTAGGTGATTAATCAGTTCTAAACTATTTTTGATTACATGTGTTTGTTGTGTAGTGAAATGATCATAAATTTGATTTTGTATAATTAGAAGTTGTTTTGTCAGTAGCATTGGTGTATGAATTAAATCCTATAGTAACAGTTCTAAATGAAATTGGTGATTTATGGAATTTAGGTATGAGTATCAGGTAAGGAAAATTAAGATTATGTTTTTGTTTATGAAGTTTGCAGTGAGCAATAATTTATTTACTTATTATAGTGATATTAGAGTTTATAGGAGTTAATGAAATTGAGGTATGGCGATGCAGTTTGAGTTAGTCCAAATAAATTTTTTTGCAAATAAATACAAATATATATATATATATATATATATATATATATATATACATATATATATATATATATATATATATATATATATATATATATATACATATATATATACATATATATATATACATATATATATATACATATATATATATATACATATATATATATATATATATATATATATATATATATATATATATATATATATATATATATATATATATATATATATATATATATATATATATATATATATATATATATATATATATATATATATATATATATATATATATATATTCTTTAATTATACCAAAATTTAAAAGTTCCCGATTCAACTTCTCCAAACCCTAGGGTAAGCTGGACTGTCTTGGTAATAATAATAATAATATGAATATCGTTAATTTCATTTCGATTTGACATTTAAAGAAAGATATTGTAGGGTTAACTTCCATGACGCGGGTTAGAAGTTCCGCCCCAGTAGCTTTATCATAACAGCTTTGGTTTATACATTTTTACATTGAAATTGCCACTGCAACAACATTAGATAATAAAATAAAGCATATAATATTTTCGATTTAGCTTTGTGACATATAATTCACTTCTTCAACCTCAAAAATTATCCCGTGTTTCCATAAAATTCAAAAGAAATTCAGTAGCAAAATTCTAATTTTTGGGAAAGAGATCAGGCACGTGAATCTCAGTTTAAAACATTTGAATAGACTTCGTTTTGCACCCAAAGCGAGCGTATACGAAGAGCTGCAAAATAAACTTGTTTTGTTCATTCTGTTGACACTTTAACCTGAAAATATTTTTTTACTTCAAGCTGGAATTTTGAACGAATTCAATCTACTGGTATCAAAATTCTGGGTTTAAAAGACTTTTTGACTTTTCAAGAATAAAACTTCACTTCCAGCTCTTTTTCGGTGGCATAAAAGTTGTGTTGTTATTCTCCAGTGTGTTCGTGTTTACCTCATTTCTTATTTTGTAATATAAATTTGAATAAGATTGAATTTTAGAACTATTTGAAAACAGTATTACAATAACTTTTATAGAATACAATGCGTAAAAATATAGAATAGTTTTTTTCGAAGAGACTTGAAATTTCTTAAATGCATATATCCGGAATACGAAACAGATTTCTAATTTTGTAATGTTTGAAGGTGTAAAAAAGTTTGAAGGTGTAAAAAAGTTTGAAGGTGTAAAATGTTTGAAGGTGTAAAAACATGTTTTATTTTGTAATGTTTGAGGATTGATTAACAATTTGTGTGCACCTGATATGTGAGGTTTATGTTATGTGCTCATTTTGTTAACATGTTTAACCAGGCTTAACTGTATCACGCGCCCCGAGTACGTTTATCAACGCAACGCGGGATACAGTTAAGCCTTGGTTTAACATTCAAAATAGTTCAAGCTTCTTCTAACAAAAGTAGAAAATATTATTCTTGCGTGTTTTTAGTTTATTACTTTTAGGGCAGAATGCCCGCGGGTCTGACAAAATAAAAATTGACAAAAATGTCGCCAAATTAGTAAAAATGTTTCCAAATTGATCATAATTCAATATCTTGGAAATAATAATAAGAATCTACGATAAGAATAACCTATTTCTCCGGCCGTAACGATTGTCAAAACTATGGCGACAAATTTTGGTGGCACATCGCCAATTTGGCGAGTTTTTTAAATGTTTCTATATTGATGAAAATGTCACCAATAGTTTAACATACGGTCTCAATAGTTTAACATAAAAGACTACGGCAATGATGAAATGAATCAAGGAAATGCTAGTTTCGTATGTAATTTTTGACAATGAGAAGAATAAGAGTAATTCCATTAATCTAGGACTAACCGTTCTCGAGATATTTCAATTTTTTCGCAATTTTGCTACGTCGCTTTTGAAAATACCTCCAGTTACCAAACGAAAACGAAAATTGAATGAAAATTGAAAATGGAGTGTCATTTTAAATAATTAAGCGTGTTATTTTGTGAAATTAAGAATTTACTGAATTATGAAATAAATAAAGATAAAATAAAATGAATTTGAGTCTGTAGGGAAAATCATGTGCCGTCCACATTCGATTTCTTTCTTTCATTTCCATTTTGTCGATTTTTGCAACCCATTTTAAAATGAAATGTCAGCTATACCTGTTCAATATTACCAACAGCTACCAAACTTCAATAAATATCGTCAGACGGTTTTTGAACTATAATGGATGCATATATTGCATAGGAAGACACATCCACACACAGCCAGCCGCTTCAAATAGTAAACGCTGTGTTTCAGTTTTGTGAAATATTTTTCAATACTGCAACTTCAAAAGTTTTTCCGTGTTTCCATGAAATGTAAAAGAAGTTCTGTTACAAAATTTAAATCTTTGGAAAAGAGGCCCGTCACGTGTATCTCAGCCTGAAACATTTGAATAGACTCTTGTATTTGCATTCAAAGCGAGCATATACGAAGAGTTGCAAAAAACAAATTTTTGTTCATTCTTTTGCCGCTTTAACCTTAAAATATTTCTTTAGCTTCGCATCGGAATTTGGACAAATTCAATCTACTGGTATAAAAATATTGGGTTTAAGCAACTTTTTTGACATTTACTGAATAACATTTCATTTTCGGTCCTTTTTATATGGTATGCATTTTTTAAGTTACACTTCAGCTCATCAATGTTAAACATTTTCTTATTTCTCTTTTTTTAATTTTGATAATAGCGAGAATAAAAACTATCCAAGAACTAAGCGTGTGTATAAATATATATATATATATATATATATATACACACACATATATATATATATACACTCATGTTGAAAAGTTAAGTATAATACGTAAAATACGAAAAATTCGGAGTTAATATGGATACAATGGTTCACATTCAGTTGCGGAGAATCGTGGGACGAAGGTAAATCATTGTGCATATGCGAAACAGTCCAATCGACGTCGACATGCGCAAAGCACCGACGCACGTCGGAACGGGTATAAAACGGTCTTGAGCGGCATGGCCAGTTGAGGAAGAATTTCGCAACGATGTGGTACGGAACGTTGTTAACAACAAAAAAGGACGAAAGATGTCACAAAGATGTCAACTGTACATGTTTTTGAAGGGACGAATTATTGGAATGCTGGAATCTGGTCAATCCCAAACTCAAGCGTCTCGAATTCTGAATGTGCCTCTGTGTGTGAACTCCAGACTGTGGCAAAGGTTCCAAATCACTGGATATGTTACCCGACGACCAGTACCAGGTCGTCTAAGAATAACAACCACTCGGAAAGACCGATATTTGGTGATGACTGGGTGGAGTCAGAGGAAACGTTGTTCCAGACAACTGGGTTCATCCCAGACAGCCGCCACAGGAGTCACTGTTTCGAGACAAACTGTTTATAGGAAGACACGTTGGTCTCTATGCCACAGGACCAGCAGCTTCCATCCCTCTGACGTCTGCACAGAAACGTCTGACGTCTGCACCGCACGTTTACAGTGGAGTTTGGAACATCGGTAGTGGAGTGGACAACAGTGGGGGCAGTGCCATGTTCAGTGACGAGTCCAGGTTTAGCGTGCAAACTGATTCTCGTCGTACCACGATCTGGAGAGAACGTGGAACGCATTTTCACCCGGGAAACGTCACGGAAAGACATCGTTTTCCGTTTGGGGAAGTCATGGTCTGGGCAGGCATCATGATACACTGCCGTACAGACTTCCATATCTTTGACACGGGGTCGGTTACTGGTCAAAGATACAGGGACGAAGTCCTTGAGTCTACTGTTCGATTATATGTGTGCGTCTCAAAAGTTTATGCACTTTAGTATAAGCAATAGATATCTGAAGAAGAGAAAAATTAGAAATGCAATTTCATTGGTATATTTTAATAACGACTAATAAACAATATGAGACCATGAACATACTTTCTTGATTCGCAGGTTTCAATAAACGAAGTAAACACAAAAAAAAGAACCAAAAAACTACTGTTTTTCAAAAGTTTATGCACATGTAACAAAAAACGTGGAAAATCAAAATAAAGTATGCACATAAGGTAGTAATTTGCATAAAACAGTTCTGCAGACGTTCGCCCAATATATGACTGCTGCGTTTCACCTCTCACCATTCAGTATAATGCTGCGCGTGAAACAGTTTACAAAAGACGCAGTGTGTGAAATTTCGAGATTAAAAGCTTAATGTGTGGAAAGAAAGTGCGGAAAGTGTGTTCTTGATATCGTGAAAATATTTAATCGATCAAAACGAGGCATTTATGCTATGCTACAAAAAGAGCGCGGTTATAAAGTAAAAGATAGATCAGGCCGTCTAAAATGTACCCGTTCTCGAGATGCCAGAAAACTTTTCGTCTAGCATCGACTCAAGAACTGTCGTTATCTGAAATACAAAGTGAATCAGGTTTAAAAGTATATCGATCTACTTACTATTCACAGACGTTTACAAAGTAATTGCAATATAATGCTCACACGTATGAAGCAAATTCCGAGTTTAACTGAAAATCAAAAATTACGTCGTTTGGAATGGGCTCGGGAACACATGAACTGGGACGACCAAATGGATAACTGCTATATTTAGTGATGAAAAGAAATAGAATATTGATGACCCAGATGGATGGACATCATACTGGCATGATCTGCGCAAAGAACCGAGATTTTTAACATGCTTTGCTTGATTAAACATGCTTTGCGTCGCGACAACACTCCCGGAGAGTGTTGCCGCGACGCAAAGCATGTTTAACCGGGGTGAGGGGGTCACAACTCCCCTCGGCCATCTTTTGGTATATTGTTTCCATCCATACCTCTTTTCATTTTGAAAAAATTTTTAATCCTCTTTTTAGTGCAGCTTTGCGCCTTTTAAGTGTGATTTCTGATGATTTTATAATATTATATTTCACGGTATTTTCATATTATATATATATATATATACATATATATATATATATATATGTGTATGTATATATATATATATATATATATATATATATATATATATATGTATATATATATATGTATGTATGCATATATATATATATATATATATATATATATATATATATATATATATATATATATATATATATATATATATATATATATATATGTGTGTGTGTGTGTGTGTGTGTGTGTATATCTGAGAATAAACCTAACTTTACCCAACCGCTCTGGGTGAAGCCAGAAATGAAATTAAAATTGTATTTATTTCTGACTTTACCCGGGTAAAGCGCGGAGTATCCACACGCTCCTAGTTAAGGCTGTATTTCTTTTTACTCAAAAGCCTCTAAGCATGCGCTGAGAGTTTTTATGATTCTGATCAGTCGTCACATATGGTAACTGAGTCACTGTTCTCGTAGTGGATGACTCATTATTAATCAATTCAGAGAGAGAATGATACGTGTTGTTTAAGGAGCGTTTCATTGAAAGTTTAAGCTAAAATAGAGAAACATATAGCTCGACCTGTCCGCCCGCTGCACATGTAAGTCGTAGCTAACGCTAAGTCCCAGATTTACGATTCCCTACGAAAATATCTCCCAAGGACACTTGGGAGATATTTTCGTAATGTGAACGAACTTTAAATATCTACGGTAAAATGACACAGCGGAAATATATATATATATATATATATATATATATATATATATATATATATATATATATATATATATATATATATATATTAGCTGCATTTGCGCAATAAATTAAATGTATATTGCATTGTCATTCACATTCTTATACTACGCTGTTTAGTTTATCTAACTTTTCATTTCTGAACTATCCTTATTCCTAATTCCTTTTGTATGCTTCGTATTAAAGAAACATTCTATTTGCTATCTATTCAAATTTATGCTGCATTTGCGCTAAATTTAGTAATAGAATTTATTTTAATTCATTTTAATTTTTTATTATGTATTACTTACTCTACTTTCATCCATTGTTAATTGTAGTTTATTGTGGCTCATTCTCCTATTTTATTCTTTTCTTTTATTTGCATAGGTTACTTATTATATTTTTGCTTAAAGTATTATTAATTATTGTCTTCCTTTCTGTTTTATTATTTGGTAAATATTTGTATTGCAATTATTCTTTAGCTATTAGTAATTTAATATTAGAATTTCCTTAATCTAGTGCTGCCATCTATCGTTTTTTAAATCTAACTGCAAATTTTCTTCGCTATTAGTAATTAAATATTAGAAGTATCTTATTCTAGTGCTGCCATCTATCGTTATTATTTCTTACTAATTTATTGGTTTTGTGTTTTTATGACTGGGTAACTGCAATTGGGATTTTTGTATTGGTGTTATAGAAACCTTTTATAAACTGTACTTTTTAGTGCAATCTTTTTATTACTTTTTTGGACAGGATTCTATGTGAATTCCAGATTTACACAGTATATATTTTATTATACCTTGTGTTTTAATTAATCTAGTTTAGAACTGATTATATTTATATTGTTAATCAATTCTTTTTATCTTGTAATATCCTACTTATTACATTTTATTAGGTTTTACATGGACTTAGTTGTATATATATTTTTATATATAAGCAATTATTTTATTTTTATTTATATTATTTATAAATGTTAATGCTATTCTCTTTATATTACTTTAACTCTTATGAATTACACATCTTATTTGATTTAGTGACTGGCAAATATATTTATTCTTGTTATTATATAATTTGATAAATATTGCCCGGTATTTACAATTTAGTTGGGAATTGTTTAGACCGTTATCATTTTACCAACAGTGTGCCATGGATTGTTTTGGATATAATAATTGCCCAGCTAAAAATTATAACTTCAATAAATGTAAGAATAAAAATTGTAAAACCTGCCCATATGCTTCTAACTCACAAATTACTAATCTAAATAGTCATAAGACTTTCTGTAAAATTTTTAATTGCATCTGCAAATTATCTTGTAATATATGTAATATATCTTATATAGGACAAACCAGTAATCCTATTCATCTACGTATGAATGTACATAGAGATCATGTTAAAAAATATATCCACAATAATAATTTTCTTCCTACTTCTAATAAAATCGAATATAAACACTTTGCTCATCATGGTTTTGAAAATATAACTATACATATTTTGGACATTAAAACAAATACTGCTGATAGATTATTCTTTGAAAACTTCTATATTAAATCACATTGTACTCTGTTTCCATATGGATTAAATCAGTTATATCTCAATGGTAATATTGTTAAGAATAATTTTGTAGATAATAAATATTCTATTTTTAATCACCTTTTTTTTAAACCTCTTTTACATAATAGTAAATTGGCTAAACTCAAAAGATTTAAACGCGGTAAAGGAAGCTCCTCCCAATATGATATTAAAGCGGAGATTAAAAGTATGCATCAACAATTCAATAACACATATCAATGGAAATTTATTAAATCATGGGTATTTGCAGTTAAGAAAAAACAATTAAACACAGTTTATGCTATTTTCTTAAAGTTAAATCTTACTAATGAACATTTTAATCATATTTTCTATGATTTGCTCATTACTAGATCAAAATATTTAAAAATAAAACTTAATCAATTTCATCATAATAACTGTTCCAATTCTTATTGTGTAATATCATTTAAGCATCCTATTTATAATTCCATAAACTTTAAGAATTTATTTAATCAATTTCATCATTTATTGCCTGTAAAGGATTTGAATGTTACTAAAACTTTTAAATATAACAAGCCTATTGGAAGAACCATTTTTAATTACAATGCAATTTCAAAATCTCTCTCAGTCGACATAGATTCCTCAACAAATTTAGATGGTGAATGTATTTGTAGTGCTGATAATTATGCTGAATTTATAAATCCACACTTGGGTCATATAGTTACTGGAGACTTAGCCATTGTAAAAGATAAATCTTTAAGAACTATAATGTCATTTGGCACTAAATTCAGGTTACCTTCATGTAATAATTCTAAACAAGTGTTAAAGTCAATCAATCTGGACCTTGATAAATTTATTTATGGATTAGCTTCTAAATATGCTCAGCCTTTAGAGGCATTTAATATGTGGAAATTTACTATTTTAAGATCTATTAAAAATACCATTTGTAGTATTAATTTATCTAGATCCATATATAATATGGATAATATAAAGCATTCTGTTAATGATTTACATAGATCTTTTGTTATTACTTATGTAGATAAAGCCTCCAATAATTATGCTATTATTTGTAAAAAATTCTATATTCAATATCTGCTAGATTATTTAAAAAATAATAGTCTATTTAAAATTGATTCACACTCTCTTAATAGTATCAAATTGAAAATTATCAATATGTATAGTGATTTAGATATTAATAATAAATTTTTGACATTTCCATATATTGTGCTTATACCTAAATTTCATAAAAATCCTATTAAATTTAGAACTGTTACTAGTGGTCATAATTCATACTCTACTACTGCTAGTAAATTATTACTAAATTATTTAAATGTACTAAATAGCAATTTATTAGATTCTGGTGATAGCTACATTATTCTAAATAACAGTAAGGAATTAAAAAATAAATTAAAAACGCATGGTAAAATAATAGGATTTCAAACTTTTGATTTTAAAGATCTATTTAATAATATTAAGATCACTGATCTATATGATGTCATTTTAGCTTTATATAATGCTTATATTACTAAACATTCTAATCTTACAAAATTTACCAATTTTCCTAAGCTTCTCCATTTTGTTCTTTTCAATAATTATATCTTTCAAGGTAATAAATTATACTTACAAGTCTCAGGTGTTCCACAAGGTGGCTGTAGTAGCAGTATGTTAGCTAATTTATACCTATATCATTATGAAAAATTCTTTACTTCAACTGATTATAAAATTTATAGATATGTAGATGATCTGATTTGTCTTGTATTTACTGATAACTATGTCATAGATATAGATTTCTATCCGGATAATTTGGAATTAATACCTAATGAAACTTCTATTAGTAATAATGTTTATTATTTGGATTTAAATCTAATTATAGAACCTGCTCATGGGATAGTTACTAAATTATATGATAAAAAAGATTTTTTTAAATTTAATATTAATAAATTATTACCTTTTAATTCCTGCAACTCGATTCAATTGTTTAGAAATATTATACTTAATCAACTTTTTAGAATTTATAGATTATCAGATAAAAAATTTCATGCTTTGCACATTAATAACCTCAAAATTACCAGTAAAATGTATCAATATCCTGCATATTTAGTCAATAGTATAGTTAATAAGTTTCGATTAGCCTAAAATTCTCATATTCTCCCCTTATTATCTTATTTTAGCCGCACTTCTTCATTCTCCTGCAATTATATTTTCATCTTTTTATCTCGAAGCTTTAACAGTTGAATAACTCATTTTATTGCTTTTGCGCAGTACTGTTTTTATTACTCTCTTTGGCAACAGCAAATCACATCTTTTCATTTTGGCATATGGCAACGTTGATCCAGTCATATTTTGCTCGTCATGGTTGCGCTGAAGAGGTGCGTTTTGAGGTATTTATGTTTCCTTTATTGTTCCAATCTTTATGCTTGTCGTCCATATAACACAAGTTTATAGATAAAATCTATCTTGTGTTTCAGAAACAAGCATTTTTGTGTTCATTTCGAAAAGATATATGGACCCGATGAGAATTTTTTCGAAATGAACTTTTCGTAAGCCTAATCTCGTAAGCCTAAATCTCCTCCATGTGCAAGCTTTTTTTGCTTGATTTTTTTTTTTTTTTTTTTTGCATTCCTCATTTTTGAAATTTGTTGATTGTCTTTGTCCTTATGACTTGCATTATGCTTTATTATTTCCTCTTTTTGTCTTAATTTCTTTGTATTTGTAGAAAATTTTAGAATAGTGTATTATGAGTTACTACATACATTCTAACTTTGGATTTAATAATTTATTTTTATATATATATATATATATATATATATATATATATATATATATATATATATATATATATATGTACATATATAAATATATATGTATGTATATATATATAAATATATATGTATGTATATATATATATGTATGTATATATATATCTATATATATATATGTATATATATATGTATATATATATGTATATATATATATAAATATATATGTATGTATATATATAAATATATATGTATGTATATATATAAATATATATGTATGTATATATATATATGTATGTATATATATATATATATATGTATATATATATATATATGTATGTATATATATATATGTATATATATATATGTATATATATGTATATATATATATGTATGAATATATATATATATATATATATATATATATATATATATATATATATATATATATATATATATATATATATATATATATATATATATATATATATATATATATATATGTAGCTAAGCAAAAGCTACGAGACAATTATCAGAAAGGTGAAGAAAAAAGACCAACTGGGAATACATAAAAGGCCTAGGGGGATGGTGATCCCTAGTTCCCGGTTAATAGTCGACTTTTACTCCAATGGTAACACTCCCGGAGCCATATATTACCTAAGGTCCTATTTCAGAACAACGTCAAAACAGAAGACGAACTCACAACAAGAACATGGAACTTATAGAGATATAATATAAAAAATATAAAAGTAATTGTAAAAGTAATAGATAGAGATACCTGATAACAGATATCGTCAAATAAAAACATTGTGGCAACCGAAATTGAAAAGTAACTTAAAGTTAAAGTTTAACTTTAATTATTATTAAGCATTAAAGACATGGCCGTTGATCTCATAAAGTGGAATTAACATTTAAATCGTACATCGCTCGTTGTTGGGCCGTAATAAACCCTCCAATTATTTTTACCTTTTGTGTAAGTCCTGAAAAGAATTATTAATTAATATAAAAATATTAGACTATTTAAAACTTAAACAATATCATTTATTAACAACATCAACTTATCAATAACATCAATTTTCATTAGCATCAATTTTCATTTAATTATTTTAGCGAGGGGACATATGCGACTAGAATTATTAGTTTTACGATGGTGTCTAGGACCGGTAACAATCAGAACACATACCTTCAAGTTTAATCTTGGGCTTGTCATCTCTCCAAGGTTTGTATCACTCTTGCCACAACTCTGGGGTGTGTGGCTCCTACTCGTACTATAATGCACTTGCACATAGATTACCTCTACGGGACACTCAACAACTACTCGTACTTTAAGTCAAAATTCGTGATTATTTTCTTTTCATGTCTGATCTCTATTTCTGCTCCTCGTTGTCTTTCGTATGCTACTGCACTCTCATTTTGTCTATAACTGAAACTCGTGCATTTCGTCCACAACTCTGGGGTGTGTGGCTCCCAACTCTGATTTCTTTCCTCTCTCCAAGCTGTGGTTCCTTCGGCGGGGCGGGGGGGGGGGGGGAGCTCCGCCCTTCTTCCCCTTGGCGCTCATTGGTTCTTCTCAAACCAATGGCATCATTTCACATTTAGCAAGGCCCCTCTCAGCCCCTTTGGTCTTGCACACCTAAATTTATAGTCCTTTTGACCTAAAAGTTCAAGTCCTCATAAACTTCGGTGCCAGCCAGTCTGCAAGCTTTGTTCGGCGTTCTGGTCACCATAAATACTCAAATAAAAGTGTCTCATGTGAGAACAATTTCTGGTCTCAAATATCTCCCCACAGACAACAAAAAACAAAAAAAAAAAAAAAAAATTCAACAACAATAGAGTTCGAAAAAAGTTCCATTCAGATGCCACTTTTTAATTGGCATTTTTCACTTTCTTGGGGACAACGTTCGTCCAGAATTAGTTCAACAGTCTTGCTGTAACACAAAAGTTTTTTAGCACATTATATACACTAAATAAACATAAGTTATGTACTCATGAACTCTACCAGGTCCAGCTTTCAATTGAAGCTAAATTAAATTTTGACTATGTAAAAAGATTTTTAAACATATTCACATTCACCTTGAAATGTTACACACTACTATCTACTTTTACATTTTTAACACCATTACACATTTTTTTTTGTACAAATTACACAGTATACTATTTTTTCCACCAAATTCTTTTCATACTTCATTAATTTCCATAATTGATAATTTCATCACATATATAACATTTTTGCTTAACCTTGATACTGGTACATACTTATTATATAACAATGAAACATTTTTTTTAATTCACATACTGTAACATCAGCCTCTTTAAGTAACCTTAACTTTGTCATTGGGAATGACACATTTTGACGTTTCCTTTTAATAGGCCATCTTGGCCCAGAATGTAAACAAACAACAACAACCTCTTGCACCTGATGACAGTTACTGATTGATCATTTTCAAAAAGATCATTAGAAGAGCCCTTCTTAAAGACCCCTTTTTACCCAAGCTTCGCTACCGGAAATGCGTACCGGAAATGTCCAAATCCCCTATCCGACACTAGGAAAGTGACCAGTTAACTAAAAAGACTCTCGAAAAAGATTCCTTTTCTTTAATCGTTTTTTCAACAGCGATTAGCAGCTTGTATCCACTCAACTTAACTCCTAGAACCATGACAATGCATTATAAAGTGGGCAACGTGCGGCGTGGCTTCAAGCGGGCTAACAGAAACAGCTTTTGAATGGCGGCTGTAACAAAGTATTGTAAACCTTTTATTTATCCACTCGACGTGTTCTATAAGCGTCGACTTATTCTTTTTAAATATAAACCTCCTCATCAATTTAATTATTAATTATATCTGCTAATCAACCTTTTATATACGAATGCTCAGACGGGCTCGTACATTATATTAGCATTATATAGTTCTCTTTTTTTTCTTTCTTTTTTAAAGTCAACTTAAATAGCCCCTTATTTAAATATTATTCAGTTGGTGCCTTTGGGGTGACGTGTATTACTATCAAAGTCATCTTTATATGGTGCCTTCTATCTCTGCACGTATACGTTTTATATTAACATTATTCAACATTTGAAATTATTTTATTGTAATATTTCAATATTTAAATTTCACCTTTCCATTTGTTGTTAAGATTCTCTCTTATTTAAATTGCTCTTTCTATACCTTCCATATGACTTTATGAAATTAAAAAAAATTTGAATTTTTTTTTTAATTTTAAAATTTTAAACTTTTAAATTTTTTGATATAATTTGTTTAAATTTTATTTATTTTAACTCCTTGCTTAACCTTTTATAATTTACATTTTATATAAAATTATTTCATCTTTTTAACACAAACTCAAGACTTTAATTTCTTGTCTGAAAACCCTTTATTTATTTAATTGAAAATTTTTATTTTATCTTCTTAACATCTTATAACCTGAAATCCTTTCTATTTAATTTTATTCTTTTTAAACGCGGATTTATTTACTCACCGTACCTACAAAATTTATTATATTTATGTATTTCAATTCATTTCAATCCTTATGACTTTGAATACCTGACATTTACAACGCTTGATTGTTTATCATTCTATCTCACACATTATTATCTAACTATTACTTATTTTGACATCTAATTAACTGCGGCTAACCCCTTTATCGCCGTAATACATATTATCATTTACATTTTTTACCACATATGACATTTATTGCATCCAAATTTATTTTATTTCTTTTATAAAATTTCTCACCACCTTATTCAGAATATCTTTTTCACACAATTTAATATTTACAAATACCTAACCACCATTTATATGACATTACCAACAGAGTATATATATATATTTTACGTAGATTGCCGTTTGTTTATAAACACCTTTCAATTGCCACAGCATTTCATCGATAACTTTAATGTTTTTATTTACATTCCCCACTGACATCTGAGTGCCCTATTACTTAACATATTTATTTATTCATTCCGTATTTATTTGTATTCATTATATATTTCACATTTATTTATTATCGTACTATTTTAATCAACATTACCTACATTTTATTTTCATTACCATATTTATTTACATTTTATTTTCATATCCAAATTTATTTATACACACATGATTATCGCAACCTTTCCTTACGTTGTAAATAAACAACAAAAATGCTTTATTTCGTACTCAAAATCCTTCAATTATTTTTTATTTCAACCTTTTTTCTTTTTTTTTGCAACTTCTGTGAATTTATTCATTTATTCACTAAACAAAATTTTAACTAAATTTAATTCATTCATCCTGTCACTTTAGGATTAATTTAGTTATTCAAATTGCTTGTACAATTTATATATTCATGAAAAATTTTTTCCGTAAACAAAATTTTAACTAAATTTAATTCATTCATCCTGTCACTTTAGGATTAATTTAGTTATTTAAATTGCTTGTACAATTTATATATTCATGAAATTTTTTTTCCGTAAACAAAATTTTAACTAAATTTAATTCATTCATCCTGTCACTTTAGGATTAATTTAGTTATTTAAATTGCTTGTACAATTTATATTATTCCTCAAACATTTATTTATCTACGCATTTTCACATTTGAACATTCCTACACGAGATATCGTGTCCTCGATTGCTTTATTGCAACGGCCGATTTACAGCTACTTTAACTGTTCATAGTTTAACATTTTAAATTCAAATTGATTTAAAATTTTCAATTATCTATGTTTTTGTTTACATGTTGACATAAAATTTATACTATCTATGACTAATCTTTAATATTCTCACTTTCAGCTCATTACTTATTTTTTCACTTTACTTAAATCTGTCATTCAATTTTTAAGCCTCAAGACTCTGCTCTCAAAAGACCTATCATTTTTCTGCCTTCCTTTGAAGACAAATTGAAGTGAATGGACTTGCCTTCCACCCTATTTTGAAAAAATGAAGCATTTGACTGAAATGGCTTTCAAACAACCCTGTCCTTGCCTGGATTTGGCTCCAGACTTTCATCTACCCAATTAGGTAACTTATTTGATTTTACCTTTCATTTTTGTAGATTTATTTGCATAAATTAATCTCTGCATAATTTTCTTATGTCATATTTTGAGTTACATTATAAATTATATATAATATTATTTTTGAAAAAGAACCATTTGTACAATTATTATCAATTTTTGTAAATTTCATACCATATTCCTCTTTTAAACCATTCCATGATTATTCCTTTTCTCCTTAGAAATTCATACCATTTCCATTCTTAAACAATTCCTTCCTTATTGTTTTTTTTTTTTAAAATTCATATCATGATTCATTTTTTCATTTTTAAAATTTTTTTCCATTTCAGATCATTTTTCCTTTAATTCATTTTTGATTTGTTATTCTCTTATCTCTCTCTCATTTTGCAATTCTTTAAAAACCAATCATCAGCAAATTTTGAATTCTTAAAATTTCTTGATTTCTTGAAACAATTTTGACCAAGCTTTCTCTCCCTTTGTTCATGAATGTTTTCAATTTCATTTGTGCTATAAATATGTATTTCATTTAGTACCTTTAATTTCTGCCTAACATACTCTTGATATTTGCTTTGACTTTCAATTATTTCTGAATCTGCTTTTAGAATATCATTACCTTGATTCTCATTGTGATTACTATCCCTTATTATTTCATTATTTTCATTTTGAATACTTTTACTAACATTTGAATTTTGTATTTCTTGAAAATTATTATTTTGATCAACCAAATCATCCATTATTTTATTTTCAAGTGAATTTTGCTTATTATTATCATGATTTCCATTTTCATTTTCATTTTGAATTTGTTGAAAAATAAAATTTTGATTTTTTCTTTCCAAAACTTCCATTATTTTATTGTCCTCTGAAATTTGAATATTTTCCTTAGTATGACTTTTAGTTGTATTTTGACCACCTTCAAAATTGACATTTTGACTAACCAGAACATCCGTTATTTTACTTTCAAGTAATTTTTGAGTTTTTCATTATCATGACTTTGACTTTCGTTTTGCATTTTCTGACCATTAAGATTTTGACTTTTATTTTCCAAAACATCCCTTATTTTAAATTCAAGTAATTTTTGAGTATTTTCATTATCATGACTTTGAGTTTGCATTTCTTCAAACCTTTTATTTTCATTTGCATTATGTACCCTTTGAATTTTAACATTTTCATTTTGCATAATTTCATGATCAATATTTTCAAAATTCTTATCAGCTTTCTGATTTTGCATAATTTTGATATCCGTATTTTTGCTGCCATGCTGAATATTTTCATTCATATTTTGAACATTTTCAATATGTACACTTTGTACAGTATAACATTTCTTTGATTGAATCCCAATAATTCCACCGTTATCGTTATATTTACTTTCACTTTGTACTTTTTGTGCTATATGACATTTTTTTGCGTGAATATCATCGATTTCACTGTCCATATCATATTTTTCTATCAATTCTTCCGCACTTTGTACATTTTGTTCGATATAATATTGGGTAGCGTGAATTTTAATTGCTTCATCTTTCATGCTATATTTATTTCGAATGGTCAATATATTTGCTTTTCCAATTTCAATTATTCGAAACGGTCCCTGAAATCTATCTTGAAACATATTGGGTTTATTTTCCTCTTTCAAAAATACGGTATCTCCGATTTGCATTTCTTCATTAGTAATTGTTTTGAAATTTTTAATCACTCCTACTCGCATATTTTTATTTAACGTAATTTTAACCTTCTTTTGATTACTAATTACAATAACAATATTGTTATTTTTTTATTACAGTTCGAATTGCACCAAATGGAAAGAGTAATTTTGCGTGTTTTGTGGAGATAAAGATAACCTCCCTATCCTGAATTTCCTGGCTTATGTTGAATTGTTCTGCAATCAACTGACCTTGTTGCAAAGCTATCCTGCGTGTGAGCGTGACATAGACCTGGACGTCAAGATTTGACTCTTCATTAACACATTCTTTTTCAACAAAATTATTAACTTTTTCATTTTTAGGAAAATTGGCCTCATCGACCTGTGCAATTTTTTTTACTGTCATAATAACCATTTTTAATATTTTCATTAAATTCAAATATGCCTTTAACTTCATCATGTGTGACAATTGGTTTTTTCGAACTCGTTACAATTTTAAACTCATTCTCTGTATTAACAATTTTATTATTTTCATCATTTGAAAATTTATAGTCATTAACATGGCTTCCTTCAGCAATTTGTGAATCAATTTGCGAAACTTTACAACTAGTTTACTTAATTTCATCATACTTTTTATTATCGATCTGAGTCGATTTTGAGTTAATTTAATTTTTGTATTCATCATTTAAATTTATTATTGAATTGCACGCATGATTTTTATTTTTAATATCTTCTTTAACTCCTGTATTTTACTTATTTGTAATGTTTTTACCTATATTATTTTCTACACATGTATTTTCCTCAATTTTCTTTCTATTAATATTTGCCTCACTTTTTAGACTTTGAACAAATGCCGCATCGAATTTCACCCATCCGGGCTGCGCCAACGACTCTACAATAGAATCAAGAATCACATCTCTCGGGCAAGGAATATGGGTGAATTTTTGCATGCTTTCAATACTATTTATATTTTTACTGTCATTTTTATTTTCATATTCATTATGTTGCTTTGCTTTAATCTTGGGACCTGGGCTTCGAGTGCGAACCTCCCTTTTATCATTTTGCATTTTATTTGCGTTATCATTGTAACTCGATATCTTATTTCGCGTTTGCGATTTATCTCTTCTAGATTGGGACTTTGGTCTATTTTTTAAATTTGGACTTGGCCGAAGCCCCTCAGTCAGTTTAAAGACCCGCTATGGTTTCTTTCTTGCCCCTGCGTATTCTACAGCTTTGTCAAAATTTTGAATATTTAATTTTTTAATTTCAAAAGCAAGATCTTGTCTTACAGACTCTAAAAATTTAGATAACCTTAAATTGTTTTTAACTTCGCACATCTCATTATTTTCGTAATTTCCCAAAAAATCATTTGTCGAATTTGAAATATTTAATGCCAGCTCAGCTAACTTCATACCTAGTGACATTTTAATTTTGTTTAAATTTGTTTGCTTTTGAAGCATTGTCAAAGATGTTTTAAATTGTTTTAACAACATTTGCTTAATATCTTCCATATTATTTGCAATCTGCAATTCTCTTTTTTTTTGATAAAAATTCCAAAGCTTTCTCCTTTAATCTAGTTTTTAAAATTACAACTTTATTTTCTTCCGACCAGTCGGCCATTTTTAAGATATTTTCAAATTGTCCGATAAAAAATTCAATGTTCTCGTCTTTCCTTCCAGAAAAAATTGGCAATAAATTAATTAATTGAAAGTTCCTCATTTTAACTCTTTGATTTTCAATATTTTCTCTCTGTGACCTGTGACCGGCGACTTTTGTCTCAAATTTCTAGTGGCTCTGTGAGGCATTTAAAACAAAAATTTTCCCGTCCAAAATCCTACTTAAAATTAACAGCATACAATACACTTCAAAAATACTGCACATAAACACACTTCAACATACATTAAATATTCTTAATATTAATCAATTTTTTAAACACTATTTTCAATCATTTCCAACATTCAAATTCTTTTCATTTTCAAAGTGATTGTGCATATTTAATTGTAACAATGCAAATTATCTAGTCAACACATGCTCCTTCTTTAAATTTATTCATTTCCTTATTTAAATTATTTTTATTCACCTTATAATTATTTATTAAAATTTTCATTTAAATTTATGACTCACACAAAAGCGTCACCGAAACCAAATGTGGCAACCGAAATAGAAAAAGTAACTTAAAGTTAAAGTTTAACTTTAATTATTATTAAGCATTAAAGACATGGCCGTTGATCTCATAAATTGGAATTAACATTTAAATCGTACATCGCTCGTTGTTGTGCCGCAATAAACCCTCCAATTATTTTTACCTTTTATGTAAGTCCTGAAAAGAATTATTAATTAATATAAAAAGATTAGACTATTTAAAACTTAAACAATATCATTTATTAACAACATCAACTTATCAATAACATCAATTTTCATTAGCATCAATTTTCATTTAATTATTTTAGCGAGGGGACATATGCGACTAGAATTATTAGTTTTACGATGGTGTCTAGGACCGGTAACAATCAGAACACATACCTTCAAGTTTAATCTTGGGCTTGTCATCTCTCCAAGGTTTGTATCACTCTTGCCACAACTCTGGGGTGTGTGGCTCCTACTCGTACTATAATGCACTTGCACATAGATTACCTCTACGGGACACTCAACAACTACTCGTACTTTAAGTCAAAATTCGTGATTATTTTCTTTTCATGTCTAATCTCTATTTCTGCTCCTCGTTGTCTTTCGTATGCTACTGCACTCTCATTTTGTCTATAACTGAAACTCGTGCATTTCGTCCACAACTCTGGAGTGTGTGGCCCCCAACTCTGATTTCTTTCCTCTCTCCAAGCTGTGGTTCCTTCGGCGGGGCGGGGAGGGGGGAGCTCCGCCCTTCTTCCCCTTGGCGCTCATTGGTTCTTCTCAAGCCAATGACATCATTTCACATTTAGCAAGGCCCCTCTCAGCCCCTTTGGTCTTGCACACCTAAATTTATAGTCCTTTTGACCTAAAAGTTCAAGTCCTCATAAACTTCGGTGCCAGCCAGTCTGCAAGCTTTGTTCGGCGTTCTCTTCACCATAAATACTCAAATAAAAGTGTCTCATGTGAGAACAATTTCTGGTCTCACAAACATATATGATGAAAAAAATGAATATAACACCAATATCAGCATCAAAATCCCTATCACTATGCTCACCTCCGGTCCAAACGTCATACTGACCGGAGGTGGGCATAGTGATTTGGACCGGAGGTGGGCATAGAGTGATAGGGATTTTGATGCTGATATTGGTGTTATATTCATTTATTTCATCATATATGTTTTTATTTGACGATATCTGTTATCAGGTATCTCTATCTATTACTTTTACAATTACTTTTATATTTTTTATATTATATCTCTATCGGTTCCATGTTCTTGTTGTGAGTTCGTCTTCTGTTTTGAAGTTGTTCTGAAATAGGACCTCAGGTAATATATGGCTCCAGGAGTGTTATTATTGGTGTAAAAGTCGACTATTAACCGGGTACTACGGGTCACCATCCCCCTAGGCCTTTTATGTAATGCCAGTTGGTCCTTTTTCCTCACCTTTCTGATAATTGTCTCGTAGCTTTTGCTGAGCTGTATTTCTCGACATTTACAAGCTGCATCGCGCTTTTATGTCTAGTTACTTTTTTGGTACACTTAGTACACTTGTATATTTTCAGTTTATGACATACACACACACACACACACACACACACACATATATATATATATATATAATATCCAGAAGGAAAATCAATTTAAAAATATAAAAGTTAAAAAGTATTTAATAGAATAGCATTATCAGTAGCTTACTCTAAGAATACCGAAAATATGATATATATATATATATATATATATATATATATATATATATATAATTTTTCGTTGTGTTATTTTTCTGTAGATATTTAAAGATCGTTTACATTTATATTAAATGTTGCATTCGTCGTTTCACTATCGTAGAAACCGCCTAACGTGGCACTATTACAAGTAAGAATCAAACATACCTGCGTATCACGTATTGAGCATTTAAAGTTCTTCTTACTTGCGAGTCTTTTTCCTACCATTCAACTAGCTCTGAATCCTTTGCTAGCGGATTATCCATTACGTACAAACCTAATCCATTTCATTCCATTTAATATACGTCTAACGCCTTACCTCAAGCTGTTGAAGTTTTTCTGGTCAGATAACAGAATTCCTGGCAGCGCTAACTTTTGCACGGTGAGGCGTACTGTACACTTTTAATTTAGGATAATGACTTTGCCCATACCCTTTGTAACGTTTTGCAACGCCTTGTAGAACGAAATTCAGAGAATCATGTTTAAAAATATAAAGGGTTTATTAACATAAATCAAAATACCTAACTTAGGTTACATAAGAACTTAAAATATAAAAACAGCATGCCATGTAATACAAGCACCATTCCAGCATACTATCGGAATCATCACATCTACCCCAGATACATCCATATCGTTCCATTTTGTACCAGGATAAGCCGTAGAGTTACAGTTTACAGTTACAGTTTACCCAAACAGTTATCTTGCGTTTTCTGTCAGGTCGAACCGTCTGTGACGAATGAAAGAGAGTTTGCGTTACAGTTTACTAAGGAAATTTTATTCCCAACTTTTGACGAACTGTAAACTTTCTGTTGGACTGATAACGTCTGCCAGACTTCCGTTCTGTTCTAACATGCTGTAGACATCGAAGACCATATGAGTTGCACTCGGAGCCTGTTTTTAGACCGGTGAATCACTCTTTATAAAACAATAATTGTGGCTGTCGAACAATTCACCAAGGTAGTCATTTTTTACTTTCCTTATATACATAATGTATAAGGAAAGTATTGTGACGGGGTCGAAAATTCGAATTCGAGTTTTCGACGGGAGAGCACGTTTCAAGCATCCCTGATGACGAATCAAACATTTTTGAAGTGATGTCTGTGTGTGTGTGTGTGTGAAAGTATATGTGCGTGTGTGTGTGTGTCAGTGAGTCTGTGGAGACGATTACTGACGAAGGAATGGACCGATTCGAAAAAAATTTGGTACAAAAATCACAATCCATAAACACTGGAAGCCTATTGTTTTTATACGTAATCGAATGTTCAGAACCCTCTTAAATTTTCGAGTGAAATTTTGAAAAAATCGTCAAAAAATCAAAATCGCTAATAAAGTTACGCAAATAGACATTTCTTATGTAATTTTTCATTAGAAAACGATTGACATAAATTTTAGAACGTTACCACGAATCGTTCTCGAAATATTGTACATTTTTAAAAAAAAAAATTCAAAAAGTTATATAAAGTAAAAAAAAATATTTCCTACTGAGAAAGATGTTCACTTTTCATACGTAATACCATGCGATAAATTTGGTGACATCATTTGGTGGATCTAACTCGTTCCATTCATGAAAAAAGATACTTTGAGTAATACTTTTGTATTTGAACGCCAATAGTCATTTTTCTGCTGTAAGAATAACTTATTTCTCTGTCCATAACGCTTGGCGAGAGTTTGGCGACGAATTTGACTGAATGACGCCAACTTGGCGACATTTTTAATTGTTGCCAAATTAACAAAAATCTCGCTAAATTGATAAAAATTAAGCTAAATCAATGAAAATGACGACTCATTGAAGAAAATTCAATACCTTGGAAAGAATATAAGTATCTACTATAAAAATAACATTTTTTTAACTGAAAAAGTAGTAAATTCATTGCATTATATAAGGAAAGTCATGTGTTGCCCACATCAGATTCTTTTACTCATGACAGCATCATCGCGTTTTTTACAAGTTATTAGTTGGCAATGCGCTTTAGTCTGAGCAATCATTCTGTTTCCCCTTCACACCGATTCAAAGATCTGACGTTAGAGCTATTTACAGGATATCTTCATTTCAAAAAATGCTCTGCTAGTCATACTACTTTTACCACTCGATGTGTAGTAAAACATGAAAACGCCTAAAATTTGAACAGTTTTTCAGTAATAGCAAACCAACGTTAAATCAGGTGTGATAGGAATACGCAAATGCATTCCCTATGTATATGATCCTGCAGTTAATCTAAGTACATTATCCTCAGGTTAAATGCAGATCTATTTACTCTATTTGACGTAATTAGGTGAGATAAGATGCACAATAGACACGGAGGTAGTTATTCTCCATTAGGAATCGTGATATCAGAGACATTTTATGATCTAGCCTTCGGGGAAACACCCTTTTAACTAAGTTCAAACGTGTGTTAAAAGGCCAGCCGAAACGGATCTTCCGTGATCTTATGTATCCACTCATATCATATGAATTTATGGACATGGTAGTGATACTAAAGTCATGTTCACTTGGATGGTAATGTTTCAAATTTGGTCGGAATCATATTACTAACACCAGAATTACGCGAATCTAATTAATATCTAATAGAAATGACGCAAATCAATGAAATTTTTTGTGTTTTGTTAGAAGAGAGTACTGAAATGATGTTTCGTTAGCATTTGTCTGTCAGTCCAACCGTCCTACTTAGTAACACATTTAGCGAATTAAAATGTCACCAAATTGATAAAATCCATAATTGCGCATAAAATTGCGCAAAATAATTGAAATGAATTGTGTTTTGTTAGGGGATGGTATTGTGAAGATGTTTCGTCAATTTGTCGTTAAGTGGGACTGTCAGTTCCACAGTCCTACTTGGCGACAAATTTGACGATTTTTTAAATGTCGTCAAACCTTCCCTAAAGATAGTATTATTCAGACGATATTTTTTCCACCAATTTATTTGAAGGAAATAATATCATGTCGCTTAGCAATGGATTTAAATCCAATGTGTTTGTGCGGCAGATGATTTTTATTAAATCTTTTCCGATTTGAATAAGGAATATATGTATATAAAATAAATTTTATTGCCATTGCATTTTTGACTGGATAATATCAATTACGACTGGATAATATCATTTTCGGGGATTATTGATTCAGAGATTATCGATATTTTCAAGTTATTTTGTCATTGTTTTATTGCGACAAAAATTGTTGCAACTCATATATTATACGTTGTACGAGTAATCTTCTAAAAATGCACGGGTATATCGTCTAATCTACGAGAATATTTGTAGTACACGTATATTGGCATATATTTTGATATATAATGACATTGTGTATATATATATATATATATATATATATATATATATATACAATATATAGATATATAACTTTATCAAAATATCTTCATCATCAAAACTAATTACAGAAAACATACCCTTCGACGGTAAGCAGCTCAACCAAGTATATTTATATAAAGTAATAATTAAAATGTAATAGAAGAAAAGCAATGTATCAAATGGATTATAACCCCCACTTCCCGGTTAAGCCAGCTTTGTGTCATGACGCCGATACATTACCAAAAACAAAGTACTCAATACTTAAAACACAAGAAATGAAATAAAATGGAAATAAAATGAATAATTAAACTAATTCTATAAATTAAATATCCAAAAATATCAAAAAGCCCATCACGACCACAATATTCATCACAAAAAACATAATATAAAACACTAAACTAAAATCATTACAAACTAACCCTGTACACCTTCCATAACCTCATCCATCTTGCTGCTCTTAGTCCCTGGACGAGTCGGATGATCTGGGTTTTCGACACCTTCCATAACCCAAATACAAAAATCACCAAAGCACACGTTACAAATTTAACGTTTAATTACCAAACTTCATCATTACAAACTAATCCACAACAGCTCTATACATCCGTCTGCTCAAACTTCTTAGGTACCTCTATTTAAATACAGATTAAAACTCTCAGTTACGGTTATATTGTAAAACTTTCGAAAGACGTCGCTTAGAAAACGTCTTGGGAATCTTTTGCAATTGGCTCATACAGGTAACGATGATCGCAATCATATCGATTTATTTCACAACTATTTAATCTTTTGCTACGTATCAAATAATTTAATACAATATTGCGGAATACGTTAGGATGTAAACATGTGTTCCAAAGTATTATGTAATTTATTTTAAATGTGAAGTTATTACGTTTATCATAAAGTCGAAAACCCACTGAACCATTTGATTTCTTGTATATAGTCAAATCAAGGAAATTTATGCTTTGATTTTGATTACTTTCTGTTTCTGTCACAGATAAGTTGTCTGGATAAAACGTGAAATCCAAAATATATCGACTATCTGTACATGCACACTAAATATCATCCACGTAACGAATATATATTATTTCATTCAATATATTTGTGCTTTACTCGTATTTATTTAAATAGATATCGGCGAGTATAGAGGAGCATCCACCTCCCAATGGTATGCCATATCGCTGCTTGTAAAAATTAGTACTATCATGCAAAACTCTTTCAAACAGCACCATTTCAACAAGACACTTGAAAACTTGTCTTTTTATCCTTTTTTTGCATATCATATTTGCTGTTTAATTCTATCAGAATTGTAAATAAATCCTTAGTATTTATATCGCAAAAAATATCTTTGAAGTCGTAACTCCTGAAGTGTAAATCCTCTGAAATATTTTTAAGTTTTTTCAAAACTTCATTACTATTATGAATAAAATACACTCCATTATATTTAATTTTTAACATCATATTTTTTAAAAGTTTTAACAATTTTTCATTGGTAATAGTCAAATATGTTTTATAACCATTTGTTACCGGTCGAAAATTTAACAGGATTTTTGTGAAGTTTAGGTATTAGTGTGATGTATGGGAATCTAATGAAATTCAAATTGTAACACAAAACTTTATATTTTGCCTTTATACGATTTTCGATTTCACATCTAGATTGGTGTAGATGTATGTACGCGTCTTCATCTTGATAGAAGGCAATAAGCTTTTTATTATACATATAATGACAAGTAAAAGCATAGTTAGAGGTAACCTCATCCCCACACGAAATAACAAAATTCCTATGTAATTTCTCCAAGGTCACTTTTTCAAAATAACCCATTCCATCATATTTATTAAAATTAGTGTATTTTATTTTAAAACTCTTTTTACTTCCGATTTCCACTCTTCAAAAACACTAGTTGGTAAACTGTATTTCACTGCGCATTTGTATACAAAATCATCTATATCATTTTCCATAGACATTCTAGTATAACGATATTCTTCTTTTCTATATTTCGTTCCCAATTCAAATGGTTTTTTTTCAATACAGAACCTTCGATAATGTTATGATTGCCCGAAACTACATGTCAAAGTTTGATGTTCTGAAATGTAGAATATTCCTGACAAGAACTCTTTTGATCTGTTTTCTGTACTTTACGACACACCATATTATAATTGAATAATCTACGTCCAAGTGGTAGTGCATATTTATATGCCACGTTTACTGTAACGTTACAAATTGAGAATTTGATTTGATGTTTTCGTTAAGATACCCGATATATCAACGTTGTCAAAATTCTTATTTTTATAATTTACAATCATATATTCACCCTTTATACGTTCAGGTAAAGAATCAACTAGAGTAATTTTCAATATTTTGGCCTTTAACTTTAAATAATCGAGAAAGACGTCTACCGTTGCAGTAGCTTGTTTAAAAGCACTCCCTCATCACTGCAATACAACCAAACTTGCTTCAAAAACCGACATCTTACTCCCAAAACTTTGTTCTTTATCCATTTGTATATATTAGGTATATATTGATTTTTTTCATGTTCCTTTGCAAAATCCATAATGTTGTTAATAGTCTCGTCCAGTTTCAATTTCCTTTTATTTCCACCTCGAGATTTACGTTATTTAAATTTGAAATGTGTGCTTTGGCGATTTTTGTACTTGGGTTATAGAAGGTGTACAGGGTTAGTTTGTAATGTTTTAGTTTGGTGTTTTATATTATGGTTTTTGTGATGAATATTGTGGTCGTGATAGGCTTTTTGATATTTTTGGATATTTAATTTACAGAAATAATTTAATTATTCATTTTATTTCGTTTCATTTGTGTTTTAAGTATTGAGTACTTTTTTTTTGGCAGTGTATCGGCTTCCGGAAGTGTCGTCATGACATAAAGCTGGCTTAATCGGGAACTGGGGATCACAATCCCCCCGGTTATTTTTGATACCTTGCTTTTCTTCTATTACATTTTAGTTATTACTTTATATATATATATATATACAGGTGTATATATATATTATCTTTATTTATAGCACAAAGAAAGAATTTTCCAAATGAGACAAAATTTGGTATGTGTAATGTGGATGTACAGAAAAAGAAATGATTATGATTTCAGAACATTTGGATAATTTATTGCACTGAAAGATCTACACAAAGTGAGCACGTCAATATGGCGTTGGTCCACCTCTGGACTTGATAAAAGCTCTTACTCAAATTGGCATTGATGCATAAAGCTGCCGGATAATGTTCTGAGGGATGTCGTTCCAAATGGCCGCCAGTTGATGAGCTAATGCATTTACATTCTGGGATGGTTGCAGGCGACGCTTTATCTCAGCCTAAATTTGCTCAATTGGCGAGGGATCTAGGGATCTGACTGGCCAAGGAAGTGTGTCGTAGGCACGCAGGCAATCAATAGAGAGGCGTGCAGTGTGTGGGCCGCATTATCTTGTTGAAAAGTTAATCCGAGGTGTCGCGAAAGGGATGGCAATACAATGGGTCGTAGAATGTCTGCAATGTACCTCTGTGCTGTGATTATCAAAGAAGCCCGGCTATCAAACATGGTCCGGGTGGTCACTTCCGTGTTTGTCACACGTTGGATGGTTGATAACGATGAATCTCGTGCTGCCACAGCTGCTCTGACAATCGGCCTATCATCCCGTTGTGTCGCCGCTCTAGGCCGTCCGCTGCCCGCTTGCTGCTGAAATCTGCCATTCCGAATCTATTACTGCCAACATGGTCTAATTGCTGCTTCACTACTACCCAAATGCCAAGCTATTCGTCGGTGTGCCCATCCAGCCTCATGCACATTTTGTTCCTGAAAACGAGATTCCCTCCTTATATACACCACCATAGTGCTCAGTTTCAATGCGCTGTAGTTCCGATTACACACTCATTGGTTGCGAAATTTTGATCATTTGTATATTTGGTCGATGGTGTTCGTAGGTACATTTTCATTGCTATTGGATTATATATATATATATATATATATCTACAGCAAATACATGCGATATGGAATTTTTCCTTTTTAATTTATATTGCTGATATGAAAAAAAAGAAGATAAAAAAGTGAAGAAACTTAAACTGTCATTGTAACTGCAATTTCGCACTATAAGCACACTCCGGCCACACAGAAAGCTACCATTAGCCTTTGGGTTGGTCGTGTGGTCTGGGTTTTCTGCACTATAAGCACAAAAATTTGCATAAGCCCTTGGTTTGCAGCTACTATGTTCTAGGCATAAAAGGGGATAAAACTGGGAAATTTTCATTCTTTTCAGCGATGATGGCTGTCACACTGCCAGAACGCGCTTTGCTTGTGAAGTTGTTTTATTAAAACAAAGGACATGCTGCAGCTGCACATCGAGAGTTTCGTCGATTTAAGAATTTGCGCAAAGGACCATTACTTCCACAAGCTCTCAGGAGAATGATCGCTCGATTCGAGAAAACTGGACATCTTGGAGTTCAGCCGGGTCGAGGACGCAAATCGACTCGTTCAGATGTCGTTGACGATGTTGCCACCGCTATTGTTGAAAAATCAATGGATAACGTTATAGGCTGTAGTAGTGCACGTGGAGTGTCACGACACTTGGGTGATCCCTACAGCACAGTGCGAAATGTACTGAGAAACATAGTGCATTTTTTCCCGTACAAAATTAGCCACAATCACCACTTGCTGACCATCGACAGGGAGAAGCGACTGACCTTTGTATTGACATTTCTGGCTAGAGTTGAAGTGGAAAAATCGTGGCCATGGCAGATTCTATGGAGCGATGAAGCGCATTTCCATCTAAGTGGAACAGACAACACCCATAACTGTCGCATTTGGGACACGGAAAACCCTCGTACCTTCCAAGAGATTCCACTTCACTCATCGAAAGTTACAGTCTGGTGTGGATTCACAGCCACATTCATTCTTGAGCCTTTCTTTTTCGAAGAGGCCCCAATGGCCCTGCGATATGCACCGTGACGGCCAGGAGGTACAAAACATGCTCGAAAATTCTGTTGTACCCCAACTGCAACAGCACCAATGTCTTGATTCAATTACCTTTATGCAAGATGGAGCGCCTCCACACATTGGACTCTGTGTAAAGCAGTGTCTTCAGCAACATTTTACTAATGGTAGAGTAATTAGTCGTGCGTTTACGACAACATGGCTATCTTGTTCTCCAGATCTTAATCCCTGTGATTTTTGGCTGTGGGGATACTTAAAAAGTCTTGTTTATCGAGGACGTCTGGTAACCTTGGCAGATTTGAAAGACAGTATCACTCTGCATGTGAAAAGCATCTCAATCGACCAATTACGATCCGCAGTTGAATAAGCTGTCCACAGACTGCAGATTTACATCTTGAAGAAGGGATCCACATTGAGCAGCATTCCCTGCATCGATAAGGTCCTTGTGATATAAATGTTTGGTATGTTCGAATAAAATGTGTTACAGATGTGTATTTTGTGTCTTTTCAGCATATTTTCTTTTGTATAGCGCCACCTATCTGTTTCTGGTTCCACCTAGGTGCTTCTGGAACTAATTTTTTTTTCGCGTAACCCCTTTCCCCATGTCTTGAATAGTAGGTTCAACAATTTTGGAGCCTTTACACTGAGTAGTTCGATGTATAGAGAGCTCAGAGTAGGGGTGTTTTACTTCTGACCAACTGGTATAATAAATTACAAAGTTGCGTAAAAAAAGGTACAGAATTTTATGGAATCGATAAAATTTTTCAGGGGATTAAATTTGAAGAAATACAAAATTTAAAGTTTTATACGGCTTCCGTACGAAAACATTTCTAATGAGTAAAATGTGCCCCATATACTAATAAGGTGATGTACAAAATTTCAGCATTTTATCATAAAAAGTCCCAGAGATATGTTTAAACAAATTTGGTGAGGAATTAATCACAAATTAAAATGTAAATATTTACAGCAAGAGTGCAAATGAAGCAACGCAGAAATACATCATAGGCAAATAATAGCTGCCTCTTGTCTTCATTGGATCTTTGGTATGGATGGAAAACATTTTTACAAGCTTTGTAATCTTTGCGTAAAGTTATTATTTCTACACAGTGTTGATAGCTTTGTACCAATAAATAGCAAAATGATTATTTATTTATGTAATCATTGTTTTCTTTCGTAATTTGTGTATGACCCCTGAAACGCGATTTGCCGATATTATTTTTCCCCTCTGAGAACCCATGTCGATGCATCGATAAGTGGTTTAAGTCAGCATTTTTGTCTTTTGGTTTTTTTGGAGTTTTTATGATACAATTTTGTACATTCCCTTGTTAGTGTATGGGACACATTTTACTCATTGAAAATGTTTTTATACGGGAGCCGTATAAAAATTTAAATTTTGTATTTCTTAAAATTTAATTCCCTTGAAAATTGTAATCGATTTCATTGAATTCTGTATCTTTTTTTATGCAACATTGTAATTTATTATATATGTCTAAGATCAATATTTAAGGAATAAAAGTCGAGGTCAATGTCTTTGGGACGCCCTGTATATGTATATTGAAACCTGAATTGAAAACTTTTTGAAATCCTTTAAGGATGGAGAACATTGAAAACTTTTAAGGATGGGGATGTTAAATGAAAATACGATCGGTAGAAACAATTTATTTTTAATAGATACAATTGTATAACAATTTCACTAATTTAGGTAATAATGATCGATTACAAATTCTAAATTTAATATAAAACTCTTCCTGAATTCGACGCTATTCTTCTTTAAATATAAAAATTTCATGCAAGGCTTTGTATATTGTATCCAGCCGTCACCGATAAGCCACAATTCAATATAACCGTCTTTATGAAACGAATGTTCTTGTCAGAGAAAATACCCCATTACAATGTTTCGAAATCGAAAATCATTGGAACAACAGACATACACGTTTGTCAAAGATTAGATATAAATGCAATCTCAAGGTTTGATCGCTAAGGAAATGTTTATCGAATTTCCATGGCAGATTTTGTCATAAAGTTAATCCGTGTACCCAATTACGATAAACCGGACTCTTTCAAATCCAATGTTTTCGAAAGTTTTGTAAGACAAGAAAATATCTTTGAATGCAATAATTATTGAATGATTTCTCAATTTTTATTCTCCATACTGCATACTATATATAAAAGAGAAAAAACATCTGATGTGGGCAGCACGTAACTTTTCTTATATAATGCAATGTATTTACGACCTTTACCGTAAAAACAAAATAGGTTATTCTTATATTAGATACTTTTATTTTCCCAAAATATTGAATATATATATAATTTGTTGATAATTTTTTTGAAAAGTGTGCAATATTTCGAGAACGGTACATGCTAGCGTTCCAAAATTTATGTTAATCGTTTTCTAATGAAAAATTACATAAAAAATGTCTATTTGCGTAACTTTATTAGAGGTTTTAAGTTTTTGATAAGTTTTTCAAAATTTCACTCCAAAATTTAGGGGGGGGGGGGTCTGAACACTCGATTGCGTATAAAAGCAATAGGCTTCCAGTATTCACGGATTGTAATTTTTGTACCAAATTTCGTTCGACTCGGTCCATTCGTTCGTCATTTATCGTCTCCACAGACTCACTGACACACACACACACACACACAGACATCACCTCACAAATGTTCGATTCGTGATCAGGGATGCTTGAAACGTGCTCTCTCGTCGAAAACTCGAATTTGAATTTTCGGCCCCGTCAGAATACTTTTCTGATACATTATTGCATATAAGGAAAGTAATATTGTCATGGTATTAAAAATTTGATGTAAACAGTACGTGTCTTTCCATAGCTCATCTACACGTTCTTACATTCATAGTGCATTAAATTGAGTATAATTGCTCAAAATGGGTCATAATGATTGATATTATATCCAGTTGGCAGTTTTAATATTTTTTTTCCTTCGTTTGGGAACTTTTCGCGTTTTAAAACATCGCCAACATAACGAAATTCGAAAACATAAATATGTCAAGAAAGTTTCATTCTAGAGTAGGTTGATTAAATTATTTTCGTCTTCCAGAATTACGTATAAAACCACCATTTAATTAATACATTTGAGCATATATTATCTTTCATTTCAGATTTTGACGATTTGGGTGCCATTTCGTAAAATAAAAGACCAGATTTTTTTTTCTTTGAATGGCACCAAAATCTAATCAGCTTACACGATAAGTAATCCACATCTAATTTACCTATCAAATATTTTAATTCACTTTTTATGGGACACCCTGTATAATTTGTTAGCGTTAGTATAATTCGCAAACGTAACTTATCAATGTATATAATTTGTAATGAAATATATGTAATAAAGGGATGCATGATCCATTGCAATTCATATATTTTAATTGGCTGAAAGCTAGATGAGGGAGTTAATCTCTGTTCTACTCAGTATATTAGATTGCTATGAAATACCTTAAGCATAGCAGCAACTTTGCAAGAAAGGTCCATGATTGTACACCTTAGATTCATCTACAGCAATGTGTCTAAACGAATAAAAGCGGATAATAAAAAAATAGAATAACGACCTCGACAATAAAGCGAGATATACACGAAGAAAGACAATTAAAAGGTTGTAGAGTATTGTCTAATGAGTAGGAATTGGCAACAGGAACGAACGAAGTGCGTATGTGGAAGGAAATAAATATCTGTTAAAAAGTTGAATCATTACGGCCTTTTGACACAGTGACACTTGTGATGCTTCTCTAAGTGTGCAGTAATATTTTTCTCATTGCTGCTGACGGAGGGAATGTTGAACAGGCTGTACGTTTGATAACTCTGCAATTGTTCCTGTGTATTTGAAAGCTCTGCAGTTGTTCCAGCACATTAGGTAACTATACAGTTGTTCTTAGGCATTTGGTGGCTGTGCAGTTGTTCCTGTATGTATGATGCTTGTGCAGTTGGTACTGTATATTTGATAGTTGTGCAGTTGTTCTTGTACATTTGAAAGCTGTGCAGTTGTTCCAGTACATTAGGTGCTGTGCAGTTGTTCTTTGTCATTTGGTGGCTGTGCAGTTGTTCCAGTACATTTGATTCTTGTGCAGTGTTGTTTATTTCAGCATTCTGGAATAGGACACCAATTTGCCAATAGTCATATTGCGAAAGTTTGCCGTGTGAGGTCGGCGATACGCTATGCCCGGCGGGTCTGTTTAGCCAGCTGGTCCTTCTTGTTGGTTGTCTGTCTATTTTTTTCCGACTACACAGTGAGTTACTTCAAATCTAACAGTGAGTGGTGCGGTTTGGGCTGCAAGCAAACTATATTTTTTCAACTAAATGTTTTCTTTAACAGTTTTATTGTCGATTCCTACGTATTAGATAATGTTCTAAGACTTTATAATTGATTTTTTTCCTATCTCGCTTTACTGCTGAGTTTGTTATCTTCCTTTTCCAAATTATCCACTAGGGGCGTTGAAATCACTTTTATTTGATCGGTCACACAACTTTATCATAAATATACTATACGGGTATACCCATATACCTTGATTCACAAAGTGTTTGGGGGTGTTTAAGGACTTTCTTAGAAATCCTGTATTAGAACATGAGTACTCATGTTCTAATAGACAACAATAATCCCATTAGAGGAATAATTATGTAGTAAATATTTATAAAGAATAAAAAAAAGAAATGTCGCATTTCTTTTTCATTCACAAGATTGTTGTAATCGGGAGTTAATCCTGTTGTTGTTGTTCAAGATATATATCAAATTCTCGTTTTATAAATTATCTCCAATTTTGAATTATTTTGTTTCATAATTGAAAAGGCTTGCTCACAGACATACACATTGGCTTTCAATGAGATACTCAACATTTTCTTAACTTTATTTTCACAGACATGTAGTGTACTCAACTTTAGTACATTTAATTTTACCATTTGTTATTATTATTTTACCGACATCCTTATATATATATATATCTTAAAAATTTTACCCAACTAATTGTTTTTAAACCGATTAAAATAAAAATAAATTTTTCTAGAACAGTGTCAGTAGATGTAAAACCTTCTTTAGCCAGATAGAAGCAGCTCGCAGGTCGGATCCGGCCTGCAGACGGCATGTTGTACACACCTGAGGTACATAAATCTCGATTGAAATTTATGGCATATTTATTAATATTCCTAAAATTTAAAATAAAATTGTGCAAGATAAAATACCTTTTTACAGTTTATGGAACATTTTATACAGCAGTTGGAACTAGATTTGAATAATACAGTGTTATGGTGTTTCCTCGATCAAATTATAATGTACTTAGTAAGTAAGAAATTATTGATCGTTTTATGTATCCAAGGAAACAACATGACTATAATGCAAGACCTTTCAGCCCCAGCTGCTTCTTTGGAATGCGATCACTCAAGAAAAGTTTGACAGGTGTCAAAATTTCAAAATCTTGGAAGTCAAATTTTATACCTAACACGTCGTTCATTGTAATGATGGAGCAGCTGGAGTTTTTTTTTCTCTCGCTGCAGCCTGTGGCCGTCTTCCCTGTTAAACGATCGCTGTATACCTTGGCAGAGTACAAGAGTTTTAAAGTTCTTTTTGATGAAGCATTAAAACGGACGTTTAGCTTTTTAATTTTAATGCTGGCAGTTTTAAGTTTTTGCCTCGCTATGCGTTTCTGTCTTTAAATAGAGTTAAAGGAGTTATATGTAAATTACTAAGTTTAGAAAGTTGATATATTTTATTCAGAAAACATTATATTAGTGATTTGTCTTTTATAAAATGCATGGAATATGTCTCTTATTATGAAAGCAACAAGAAAAATCTGATGTGAGCAGTATATGACTTTCCCTGCAGACTTATATTAACGTTCTTTTTATTTTAATTAAATTTATTTCACTTTTAATTCAATTTTCTTTCTCATTCGGTAACTGGGCTTATTTTCAAAGGTGGCGTAGGGAAAGTACGAAAAACTAAAATATCTCGAGAACGGCTAGTCCTAGTGTAATGAGGTTGGTCTTATTCTTTTCGTCGTTAAAAATTACGTATTAAATCAGCATTTAATGGATATATTTAAGTATACCCAGTTCTTTAGTTTAGATTTGGATGAGTTTTGCGGGCCATTTTGCAAAAAAAGGCAGGTCATTTTTATCTGAATCGTACCAAAATCTAATCAACACCAGGGTAACCCACAAATGACTCATCTACCGAATTTTGTGAAATTCGGTCCATTAGTTTTTCAGTTAGAGTGGATACAAGCTTTTGCGGGCCATTTCGCAAAAAAGAGCGGGTTCTTTTATCCCGAATCGTACCCAAAACTAATCAGCACCAGACTCGCTCACAAGTAACTTACCTACCAAATTTTGTGAAATTCGGTCCATTATTTTAGTTAGTGTGAGTACACAATCTGCACAGACAGACAGACAGATACACAGACACACAGACACACAGACAGACATACACACAGACACACACACAGGCGTCAAGCTAAAAATGGTTTTTTCGTATTCTAGAGGTCTCGAAAGGTGTAGATCCGTCGAAAACTCGAGTTGTGATTTGAGGCATGATTCCAATACTTTCCTTATACATTACCATGTATTGCAGGGGAAGTAAAAATCTGATGTGGACAGCACATGACTTTCCCTGCAGACTTATATTCACGTTCCCTTTATTTAATTAAATTTATTTCACTTTTAATTCGATTTTCGTTCTCATTCGGTAACCGGACTTATTTTCAAAGGTGGCGTAGAGAAAATACGAAAAACTAAAATATCTAGAGAACGGCTAGTCCTAGTGTAATGGGGTTGATCTTATTATTTTCGTCGTTAAAAATTACGTATTAAACGAGCATTTAATGGATATATTTGAGTATACCTAGTTCTTTAGTTTAGATTTTGACGATTTTTGCGGGCCATTTTGCAAAAAAAGGCGGGTTATTTTTTTTCGAATCGTACCAAAATCTAATTAGCACCAGGGTAACCCACAAGTGACTCATCTACCAAATTTTGTGAAATTCGGTCCATTAGTTTTTTAGTTACAGTGGATACAAGCTTTTGCGGGCCATTTCGCAAAAAAAGGCGGGTTCTTTTATCCCGAATCGTACCCATAACTAATCAGCACCAGAGTCGCCCACAAGTGACGTACCTACCAAATTTTATGAAATTCGGTCAATTACTTTTTTAGTTAGAGTGGATACAAAATCTGCACAGACAGACAGACACACAGACACACAGACAGACAGACATACAGACACACACACAGACGTCACGCTAAAAATAGTTTTTTCGCATTCTAGAGGTCTCGAAACGTATAGATCCGTCGAAAACTCGAGTTGTGATTTTCGGCATGATTCCAATACTTTCCCTATACATTACCATGTATTGCAGGGAAAGTAAAAAAGTGACAGTGAAATAATAGAATACAAGGATGAAATATTGAGTTGAGTTATAAGTGATGTAAGGTGGATGAGAAGGAAAACTGAAAAGATAATAAATAAGCAAAGCTTTTGAGATTCAAATAAGACAACAATGCTACGATTACTGCTGAAATATGTGCATTAGATAAATAAATGCCTTATATAAAATCAGTCTGTAAGAATTTGATTTTCAAGGCTTTTTTATTAGAGATGTGATCTTGCGTAAAGAAGTCCTTTAGAGTTGAGGGTTACTCCGATGTTTCAGACAACGTGTAAATGCTTACGTTCTGATATTACTTCTTAGAGAATGACTTTTAAAAGAAGATAATGAAATTGAACCGACGACATAATTAAAGCATTAGTAACGTAGCTGGACACATTTTACAGAGTTATTCTGTTTGGAAAATTAAACAAAGGTAGTCAGAATTTTTAAATTTCCAAATTTTGTTTTCTTGATAATACAAGTTTACGGATTGCTGTTGAAGTACTTGAAAAAATTTTTAAAGTTAGAATGTGTTTTTGTCCCGTCCATTGTGTTTACTAAAATTCATACCAACCAACTGCACCTTTTCTGAGCTTTTCAAAAGAAATTAAATAGTAAAATTATTATACAAATAGAATCCATCTAAAGGGGGCATTTCTTATTAAAATTGTTAATCCATAAGTGTTATAAATGTAGCAATGAGAGCTTGTCCCGGCTTTATCCCCTCCCCCCATTTAGGTGAGTTCTGTGCGTATAGTGTGCATAATATTATGTAAAAAGTTCTATACATCTGTCAGTATGCAGATTTTGCTTTCTTGAAATTCCGGACACATGCAGACCGTCTCTTCCGATCGGTAATTTTAATTAATATACGAGTCTCTGGACTAGACCCACAGTCATAAAACGAAAGTTCTGTTACCTCCTAACAAATTGCACCCGCTCCACGAGCATTGAAACTCATTATACTTTGAATAAATAGTATTAAAATAATAATTCCCACATAGCAACAGGAGCTACCAGAAATTAAATTTTGTTTTCAGAGATATTGAATTATTTTCAAGTTAGCGAAATTTCATAAAAGTCACCAACTTGGAGATGTTTCGACGCATTTATTGCTAACAATTCGCCAACAGTCATTTATTTATATATAAGAAAAGTCCCCTCCTTCTATCCGTCTGTCTGTAACACTTGGCAACAAATTTGACAAACTTGGCTACTAATTTGACGAATCATCAGCATAAAAATATTTTTATACATGAACTATATTGCTTATTGCGGATGCTATCAATATTGATAGTTGTCAAATTAGATTTGGGTAAAATATATGAGTTAATTGGTTGCATCGGCATAGTTTTACATATTGTCATCCGGAAAAGCGCTTAATGTTCGATTCAACGTTAAATACACTGTGCCGTGGATATCATACATTATTATTCGCTATGAAAGAAGTAAAAAAAGTAAATTTATTGCATTATATAGGGAGAGTTACATGCTGCCCACATCAGATTTTTTAATGTGGAAACTTGGTAGATAATTAATGCAAGCAAATACCCCCTGCTGGTATTATGAAGTCCAAATTTCTTAATATTAGGCGCGTTTCAGAGATATAATTTTTGCTTCTATTCCAAATTATTCTTTTATTTTATAGGCAATTTTCTTTTCCATTAAAGGAATAATTTTGATGAGGCCAAAGGTATAAGATCCGAAAGTAGGTGGAAGAGAATATGTGAAGAGAATAGTTTCATCATATGTATTAAAAAAGAGTGGATGGTCTTAGAGACTTCAGCTAGTCATCACAACCAACATATAAAAGATCGAATTTTAAAGTTTAAAAATTATAATTTCGTTTCCCTGTTTATAAAAAATATCTTAGATAATGTATTTTTCTGACAGGAAAAACAAACATTTAACAGCAATAGGGGCCAAATGCAAAAACTGCACCGGCAAAAAACAGCAGCTGCTCCATCATTACAATGAACGACGTGTTTGGTATAAAAATTGACTTCAAAGATTTTCAAATTTTGACACCTGCCAAACTTTCCTTGAGTGATTGCATTCCTAAGAAGCAGCTGGGGTTGAAAGGTTTAGCATTATGGTCATGCAGTTTTTTAGGTATAGAATGAACAATAATTATTTCGTTATGTAGTAACTGTAGTAATTAAGTTCAGCTAGTATGATAATTTTTTACATATCAGTTTTTCTTCTGTCGGACAAAATTCCCATAGAAATAGAAATCCTAATCTATATATAGAAGTTGTACTCTTTTATAAAGGCACTTTTATTTTCCTTTTCCTTTAATACACAGTGGATAATAAAGGGAAATCATTGCAATGTGGTCAAAAGCTGACCTTCGATATTTTATAGATTTCTATGTCTTGAGCATCTCTGAATAAGATGTAACCATTTTTCAACGATGTCTGTGTGACTGACTATTTATTTGTGAGTTTGTAACATCTGCAACCACAACACTGGAACAAATTAATCAAATCAAATGACATTTAGAACGGATATTTCAATTCGTGAATTTCATAAATTTTTTCACATTGGTCGGACATGAAAACGGTCTTCGATTTTGCAAACCTTTTTCTGTCGAAGAACAAAATAAATTATAAAAGTTAAACATGTTCAAAATTGTCAAAAGTATTAATTTCTAATACATTTTTACTTTCCTTACATACATAATGTATAAGGAAAGTATTGTGACGGGGTCGAAAATTCGAATTCGAGTTTTCGACGGGAGAGCACGTTTCAAGTATCCCTGATCACGAATCGATCATTTCTGAGGTGATGTCTGTGTGTGTGTGTGTGTGTGAAAGTATGTGTGTGTGATTGTGTGTGTGTCAGTGAGTCTGTGGAAACGATATCTCACGAACGAATGGAGCGATTCGAATGAAATTTGGTACAAAAATCACAATCCATGAATACTGGAAGCCTATTGTTTTAAAACACAATCGAATGTCCAGAACTCTCCTAAATTTTCGAGTGAAATTTTGAAAAAATAATACAAATATCAAAACCTTTAATAAAGTTACGCAAATAGACATTTCTTATGTAATTTTTCCTTAGAAAACGATTGACATAAATTTTAGAACGCTAGCGTGAACCGTTCTCGAGATATTGCACATTTTTCAAATAAATTTATCAAAAAGTCCCATAAATAAAAAAATATATTAACTTTTCGGAAATATGTTCACTTTTCATATGTAATATCATGCGATAAAAAGGGGGTTACATCATTCTCGTGGATCTAAATCGTTCCATTCACGAGAAAAGATACTTTGAATAATACTTTTGCATTTCAACTCCAATAGTCATTTATCTGCTGTAAGAATAACTTATTTCTTCGTCCGTAACGCTTGGCGAGATTTTGACGACGAATTTAGCGGAATGTCGCCAACTTGGCGACTTTTTTTAATTTTGCCAAAACGAATTTTAAATTAACGAAAATCTCGCCAAATGGATTAAAATGGCGCTAAATCAATGAAAATTACGGCTAATTCCAGAAAATGTAATATCCTTGAAAGAATATAAGTATCTACTATAAGAATAACATTTTTTAACTGTAAAAGTAGTAAATTCATTGCATAATATAAGAAAAGTCATGTGTTGCTTACATCAGATTTTTTTATTTAAAGCGAGTGGTATTATTTTCAGAACGTTAACATATTCTTTAGATTTTGCAAAATTTTAGCCTAACATTTAAAAATTCATAAAGAAAATAAATATATCTGATATCAAAAGTGTGTAAGTATTTGTAATGAGAATGAATACACAGCATTTGCTTAAAAGTTATCTAGACCCATTCTTGAAATGAAAATTTACCTTTACTTATAGATTATATCTTTCGAACGGAATGAGATAATCTAATAGTTTCGAACGATTATTCATTCCAATGGATAAATGCTAAAATAGAAATACCTATTAATTTTAAAGAAGTTTAGACTAGAGGAGGCCATTTAATTTTTCAAGCATGTAAATTTCGAAAATAGAAAAAATATATAAAAATAAATATGTTAAAATCTGTCTCACCAGCTTTTATATCTAATTTTTTATTCAGAAGCGAATAGCAAAACTTCCTCATCCATAACATGCATCTTTTTTCACCTATTGCACCTTTATGAACTAAAACGAAAAATTCCCGAAAAGGAAATACATAGCTCTAATTTGAGTTATTATACCCACATATTGTAGATTCAATGGTAAGTTCTAATTTGAGTTATTCCTCTCCCACAATATCGAGTTAAAGGTAAGCGCTAAATGGAGTTATTATTCTCCTTCAATATAAAGTTAAAGGTATGCTCTAATTGAAGTTATTTGTACCCCACAATATCGAGCTAAATGTATGTTTTAATTTGAGTTATTATTTACCCAAAATATAGAGTTAAAAGTAAGCTCTAATTTAAGTTATTATCCCCCCCCCCCCACACACAATATCGAAATTTGTTAATCCGTAGTGAGAGTCATGTGTTGGACACATCATATTTTTACTTTTGATTTCACCGCTTCGTTTGTCTGTGAATATGCATATGCACATTTTCAAAATATCGGAAATTTAAGAACCTGAAAACACTGCAAGATCAGACACCACTTTAAATAAGTGGTCGTCATGAAACGCCGAACTTTAATGGAAATGAGAGTATGAACATTGTGGGTTTGATTTAAAAAAAAAGTTAAAAATATTTCCTTTTATGGTTTAGGATGGCTTCTCAATATTTTAAACATCGGAGTATCTGCATTTCAAAGGGGTTCTTCTATTCATTAGTTTTTACATTTGGTGCTACAAAGGTAGTCGACGGAAATAAGGTAAAATATTGGTTAAGAGTCATATTTATTGTTTGGAAAAGAAATTTAAGATTTATATCTGAACTTAGATATATTGTTTATTCTGTTTAGCATTAGGGGCGAAAGCGAAAGACCGCCAGCGGTAAAGTTTTGAATATTTCACTATAAATATTTTATATTTTATTGAAGCCATATAATATGCATTAAGGATACACTTACAGTAACTCTTATTTACAACCCCTATAAGTGAATTCTGCGAGTAACTGCTTATAAGGGGCGTTACTTACAGAATTCGCAAATAAAACAGGGTCAACTCAAGTGGCGAACATATATGGTCAAATAAGCCTCTTGTGGTACTTATATTGTTACGAATGTCAAAAATGGAGTCTTTTTTTAAAGCAAGAAGGAGAAAAAACCTGTACAGCCAACTTTTTCTACGATCTGAATCTAGGGCTGCCATGTCGAAAGCCCAGACCATCCGACTCGTCCGTAGACTTAGAGCAGCTATTTGGATGGCCGGAAGGGTTGCCAGTCGCATTTGGTGATTATTCGTAGGTTTGTGAACCATCTTGAAATAACGAATATTCTACGAGATATGAGATACTTCTAGAAGTTTCTAGTATCATTTTGGTTAATTACTGGGCACTTCTACTCTAGTTAGAATTTTGGTTTTGGTCTCTTTCGATCTGTCTTAGCTTTTAAATTAAAGTAGAAATCTAATATATCTGAAATCAGAATTAGGGATGACGATGCAAATGAATAATTGAGAAATTCAAAACCCCTTTTCAAAATAATCGAGAATTTCGAATTCAACCAAAATATCTGTTTTGGTCTCATTCGATCTGCATCACTTTCACATCAACGGAAAACTCAATAAGTTTGAAAATGTGAATCAGGGGTGACGATACAATGGGATTTTCAAGAAACGTACACCACTTTGCTTCTAAAAAATGTGCGCTATTTCATTTTTACTTTCCCTGCAATACATGGTAACGTATAGAGAAAGAATTGGAATCATGCCGAAAATCGCAACTTGAGTTGTCGACGGATATACACGCTTTGGGACCTCTAGAATACGAAGAGCCTATTTTTAGAGCGAAGTCTCTGTCTGTTTGTCTGTGCAATGTATATATCCACTCTCACTTAAAAACTAATGGACCAAATTTCATAAAATTTGATAGATAAGTCAGTTGTATGTGACACTGGTGCTTGCTGATTAGATTTTGGTACGATTCGGAAAAAAATAACCTGCCTTTTCTACTTTCCTTATATACATAATGTATAAGGAAAGTATTGTGACGGGGTCGAAAATTCGAAATCGAGTTTTCGACGGGAGAGCACGTTTCAAGCATCCCTGATCACGAATCAAACATTTTTGAAGTGATGTCTGTGTGTGTGTGTGTGTGTGTGTGTGTGTGTGTGAAAGTATGTGTGTGTGTGAAAGTACGTTTGTGTGTGTGTCAGTGAGTCTGTGGAAACGATAACTGACGAACGAATGGACCAAATCGAACGAAATTTGGTACAAAAATCACAATGCGTAAACACTGGAAGCCTATTGTTTGTATACGCAATCGAATGTTCAGAACCCCCCTAAATTTTCGAGTGAAATTTTGAAAAAATCGTCAAACAATCAAAACCGCTAATAAAGTTATGCAAATAGAAATTTCTTATGTAATTTTTCATTAGAAAACGATTGACATAAATTTTAGAACGCTAACATCAGCCGTTCTCGAGATATTGCACATTTTTCAAAAAAATTATCTAAAAGTTATATAAAATAAAAAAAATATATTTCCTATTGATAAACATGTTCACTTTTGATATGTAATACCATGCGATAAATTTGATGACATTATTCTCGTGGATCTAGCTCGTTCCATTCATGAAAAAAGATACTTTGAGTAATATTTTTGTATTTGAACGCCAATAGTCATTTATCTGCTGTAAGAATAACTTATTTCTCCGTCCATAACGCTTGGCGAGATTTTGGCGACGAATTTGGCGGAATGTCGCGAACTTGGCGACATTTTTAATTGTTGCCAAATTAACAAAAATCTCGCCAAATTGATAAAAATGACGTTAAATCAATGAAAATGACGACTAATTGACGAAAATTCAGTATTTTGGAAAGAATATAAGTATCTACTATAAGAATAACATTTTTTTAACTGTAAAAGTAGTAAATTCATTGCATTATATAAGGAAAGTCATGTGTTGCCCACATCAGATTTTTTTAAATGATCCGCAAAAATCGTTGAACTCTAAATAAAAAATTATGTATGCTCAAATATATTAATTAAATGCTTGTTTTATACGTAATATTTAACGAGGAATAGAATAAGTTTAACACCATTACACTAGACCTAGCTGTTCTCTCTATTTTAGTTTTTTCACATTTTCGCTACGACACCTTTGAAAATAAATCCAGTTACCAAATAAGAGCAAAATTGGAATTAAAAGTGAAAATGCAGTGTAATTTTAAATACTTGTGGATGTTATTTTGTGTATTTCAACTAAATAAAATGAATTATTGAAGAAATAAAAAGAACGTGAATATGAGCCTGCAGGGAAAGTCATGTGCTGCTCACGTAAAATTTAAACCATTATCGAAATTACGAACTTTTATTTAGTGTGTCTCACATTTAGTGACCATTATCCATTAAGAATACGCGAAGCACGGGTGAAATTGCTAACTTTTAAATAGTGTCTGAATTAGAAAATAGTAAATCTAATATGCGACATAAAGTATTTTTTAAAAGGAATTGCATAAAGTACATTCTAGTAGTTACAAAATTTCTCAGAATACTGCTGAAAAAAAAAGTATATTATTAAATATTTTATTTTAGATTCACTGAGCAAGTTTATTATCCCCTTGCTGTGTGTTAAAACACCTCTTAGGTTTTTTTCTCTATCTTAAATGTTTTCTAATTTACGAATTTTAACTTTTTCTATCATGTGTTATTTGTGGATCTCTGTTGATAGATGTTTTTAATACTTTTGGTGTAGTGATAGACGCTTTTACCACTTTTGGTGCTAACTTTAGTGTCTTTTCTTCCTAGACACTGGTTTTGCCTGTAAAATCGTCTGACATTCATATATTTGTGAATTAGGCGGTATTTATACAAATATATTTAAGGATCTATATTTTTTTATATTCTTAAATGTACAACGATATTTAGTATTTATATGTATAAAATAATCGTTAAAATGCAATATATTATTTCTGTTATAACGGAAGTTATAACATTTAGCTAGAAACATAACAATTGAAGGAAGGGTATAATTTTAATGGAGGAATATAACATTTTTCCGATGAATATAATTGTCGTATGGCCATATAGATGTCAGGAGTCTCATTTGCAAAAATGAAAGTACGATTTGAAGCATTTTGGTACGATATTTGATTACAGTTCTGATCTAAGCTTGCAATTTGGATAAAAAGAGTAAAATATACAAATTGCAATTTAACTTTTAAACTAAACGGCTATTTTAACTTTTAAACTAATTGTTTATTCGATTTAAATGCAGCTATATCTAAAATAAGCTAAATGGGTTAAGGCTGGAATGTCCTCGTTAAAATAAGCTATCACCTAACATGAGCGCTCATATAAAAATTTCCAGAGGGAGGAAGGGTGTGCAAGTCACTGACGTCAGTTAGGAAAACTCCAGGATAAGACTATATAACATAGAATAGTTTGATGTTCATGATTTTCAACGTCCGGGGGGGGGAGGCAAGTCACCCCTCCTGCTCTTCTCTATGAACGCCCACGCCCACGTTTGTTAATGCCGTAGGTGAATTAAAGTTTCACTATTTACACCACCTCTTACGTCAATAATATTAATTACTATACAACCCCTTAACAAAATATACTTATTAATGACTCTCTAAGAAAACGCAATTACTTTTAAACTCCCTTAGACCCTCTTCCCCCTTAAAAATATACCTAAAATTTAATAAAAACTAAAATCTGAAATATTTAAAATGCTTTATTGAATTATTTCAATACTTATTTTATGTATACAACATGGCTATACGATTGAAATCACCCTACTACGACTCAGCGCCATTTAAAAAATGCGATATGTCGCTAAAATATGAAAGGAAATTATTTTATATCAATAAATTTTTTATAATGACTCTCTAAGAACCTCATTAATGACTCTCTAAGAAAACGCAATTACCTTTAAACTCTCTTAGACCCTCTTTCCTCTTAAAAATATACCTAAAAATTCATAAAAACTAAAATCTGAAATATTTAAAATGCTTTATTGAATTACTTCAATACTTATTTTATGTATACAACATGGCTATACGATGGAAATCCCCCTACTACGACTCAGCGCCATTTAAAAAATGCGATATGTCGCTAAAATATGAAAGGAAATTATTTTATATCAATAAATTTGTTATAATTTCAAATAAATATCTATTTCATGCAACATTCTGCATGATAAAACTTAAATTAATGCATTCGAATTTGGGCCCCGTAGGATAAGTACTGCATTCCTTGTATGTGTCCTTGAATGCTCAGGGGAGACACTGCAGGGAAATTGTCTCCCCCCTGGACATTCAAGGTCATAAAGGCGGACTTCAGCTAGTTGATGTTGTCCGTCTAATCCGTGTCCCCCCCCCCCCTTCCCTATTCTCCTGGAACATGTTATATGATTACTGAATATATGGAGAAAAGAGACTGAAATGGAAGTCACAGGATAAGGCACCGGGACTTTCATTTCAGACTGAATTTTAATTCGACTGAAGACAAAACTGCGTTTAGAAACATTAGATATTTAAGTTCACACGTCATAATGTAAAAGTAACATTTTATGTTTATCATCAATGTGTGTTTCAATGTAAATTGCCTTTCTTCCCCACCAAAGTTTTACTTTAAACAGCATTGCAATAAATATAATGAAGATACGGCGCAAAATAAAATGGCCACATATATTCCTAGAAAATTATTTGTGCGCAATGTGGGAATTTTTATGATCATTTACGGAAGAAAGACTTTTAAAATGTCTCATAATGCCACCTGGATATATATATATATATATATATACACAAACTGCTTTTAATAGGTGATAATGCGTTTTATTCTGTGTAAAAAGGCACTATTAAAGCATGATAAATGCTCAAGAACATAAACTACAATTAAATCTTTCTTTGCGCTGAGTAGGATATTTAAATAAATACATTTTCATATATGTTTTCTCCACAAATACACGAGTTTATGAATGGGAAAATAATTGTAATGGGATCAAAAATTTGAATTCAAGTTTTCGGTTGCAGTTATTGTATTATACCGTGCTGAGAACTTTATGTCGGGCAGGTATCGGTTGGTAACAGAATTTTTGGAACAATGATCTACACCATACTCAAAGAATTCGTTTAAAGGAGGCGTTAACATACACTTTAAAACGTTCTGCAACCTTGGCTCATTTTTTTCAGCTACTTCGTTGATACAAACTGATAAGAAAGGCAAACTGATAAGAAAAGTCACAATTACACATGTTCATGAAAATTCCGTCTTTATTTCCGAAATTTTTAATTATCGTAAGCCGAATATATATATATATATTTATATATATATATATATATAAATATAAATTAGTAAATCCAATGTTAGAATGTATGTAGTAACTCATAATACACTATTCCAAAATTTTCTACAAAATACAAAGAAATAAAAGAAATTAAGACATAATGAGGAAATAATAAAGCGTAATGCAGGTCATAAAGACAAAGACAATCAACAAATTTCAAAAATGAGGAATGAAAATAAGAAAACAAAAAAATCAAGCAAAAAAGCTTGCACATGGAAGAGCTTTAGGCTTAAGATAAGTTCATTTCGAAAAAATTCTCTTCAGGTCCATATATCCCTTCGAAATGAACACAAAAATGCTTGTTTCTGAAACACAAGATAGATTTTATCTATGAACTTGTGTTATATGGACGACAAGCATATGGATTGGAACAATGAAGGAAACATAAATACCTTAAAATACACTTCATTAGTGCAACCATGACAAGCAAAATATGGCTAGACCAATGTTGCCATACGCAGAAATGAAAAGATGTGATTTGCTGTTGCCAAAGAGAGTAATAAAAACTGTACTGCGTAAAAGCAATAAAAAGAGATATTCAACAGTTAAAGCTTCAAGATAAAAAGATGAAAATATAATTTCAAGAGAATGAAGAAGTACGGCTAAAATAAGATAATAAGGGGAGAATATGAGAATTTTAGGCTAATCGAAACTTATTAACTATACTATTTACTAAATATGCAGGATATTTATACATTTTACTGGTAATTTTGAGGTTATTAATGTGCAAAGCATGAAATTTTTTATCTGATAATCTATAAATTCTAAAAAGTTGATTAAGTATAATATTTCTAAACAATTGAATCGAGTTGCAGGAATTAGAAGGTAATAATTTATTAATATTAAATTAAAAAAAATCTTTTTTATCATATAAATTATATATATCTTTTTTATCATATATATATATATATATATATATATATATATATATATATATATAAAGTTAGGTTTATCGCGTTACATCTTCTTACTTCTCGTTCATTGGATTTTCAAACTACTATTATTATATATATATATATATATATATATATAATAATAAAAAAAGTTTGAAAGTCCAATGAAGGAAAAGTGAGAAGCTGTAACTCGAAAAACCTAACTTTCTAACGAGCTTACAAAATAAAAGAATAAATGAGTAAATTTTCAAGCAAATGGAAAACAAGAAAGATCAATCATGCTTAAAGCCTTGATTATGAAACGCTTTTCAACTTCAATGCAATTTTATTTAAAAAAGTCTAAAATGCAATACATTCCTCGGTAATATTTTAAAACTTATCACAATACTACATTAATTTGTTATATTTAAAAATTTAAACCTTCATTGAAAAAAATGAACTGCATTCAAATGACGGTATTGAAATATAAATTGCCTGGTTTAAATATCTCTAAAATGCGATACATTCCACGGTAATATTTTTAAAACTATCATAATACTACGATAATTTATTATATTTAAAAACTTCATCGAAAACAGCTGAAATTAATTCAAATGACGTCATAGAAAAAATAACACGCCTGGATCTCTCTATAAAAACAGCATTTCATTCATAACTTTCTCCCATTCATTTCATTCATCACAATACTATAACAATTTATTTTATTTAAAAATTAAGACCATGGAGCTACAAGTAATAAGACTCTATGCTTAAAACTTCATCGAAAAAAAAATCGTCCTTCTCTTTATAAAATCAATTAATATTTCATTCATGTCAGCCATGCAGACTCCATGGGCTAAATTATTTTGTGTTAAAGAAATACAGCAATTCTAATACAACTCATTCTACATATTTTGCTGTTTACATTTTACATAAGTGAAAAATAGGCTTCGTTGTAGAAATAATCAAATTTGGATAATCATTTAAACTCAAATATATTGTATTTTCGTTGTTTCAGTATGTAGATGCACAGAATTTAAGCAAAAATAAAGTAGTTTTAGGACCGATGCAACACTCAATATGAATTGAAAAGAACTTAAAAAATCACGATTTTGAAACAAGATGGATGTCATATATAATTTTGAAGTGGGTCATGTGATCTTTTCATATCGTGGTCACGTGATCGTTTCATATAAGAGGTGTAATTATTATTTTAATTTTTATTTAAAAAACTACTGAATATATTTCGCTGAATTTTTTTTATATATTTTATGGAACAATTTGAATATTACCTAATATTTTCGAAGCAATTTGTGAATTTTAAATCCGCTAAAAAAATGTTTGAAAAATTAAGTCCCATAGGGCTCAATGTATTTCATTTTTCCAACCCCGGTTCAATTCAAAACTAATTGGGTGATATTATTCATTTATATTCCCATAGGTCCTACATACCGTCTAACAACATACTAAAATTTCATTTTGATTAAGTCATTTTCACGGCAGTTATCGTGCTAACAGACAGACAGACAGACAGACAGAATGAACAAAGTCATAAACACTTTTCAACTTTGTTGTAAAGTGTTAAAAATACAAATTTCGAATCAACAAGTCAAAGAAAATTATCAAAAATCAATGGTATGTAATTGATAAAAGAAAAACAGACGAAATTCAAGCACAGATGCTATACACGTGGACAAGGTCTAAACCTAAATCATGGATTTGTTCACTTCTTCAAAACGTTTTCTCAAGTCCAAGTGTCTTGCAGAAGCAAACACAAAAATGAAGGTTTCTGAAGAAATAGATAGATGATATCAATAAAATATTTCTACTTGGACAACATAAATAAAGAAGAAGAAATAAAAGGAAAACGGGATACCTGGAATATAACTTAACAAATATACGAGTCTGTCGATCTCGGGAACCCAGAATGAAGAGACCAGTGTTGCCATTCACAAAGGAAAAAGATATGATCTACCGTTGACATTCGTAGGAAATAAATGACAGAAATGCGAAAAGACAAGTATAAGAGATAATATACAATCAAGAGGGGCAATAATGGAAAGGCTAATGTGTAAGTGAATGTAAAAGTAAAATATAATTAAAACAAGAGTATGGAGATGTCAGGCTAATATATAAAACACCATGAATAGAATTCATGAAAATCCAGCTAATCTAAATTTTTTAACTATACCATTTACAAAATACGAGGTATATTTATGTAAACTGCTGGTAATTTTCAGATTATTAATATGTATAGCATGACATTTTTTATCAGATAATCTATAAATTCTAAAAAGCTGATTAAGTATAATATTTCGAAACAAAAGAATCGAGTTGCAGGAATTAAATGTTAAGCTTTTATTAATGTTAAAATTGAAAAAGTCTTTATCATATAAATTAGCAACAATTCTATTAGAAGGTTCAATAATAAGATTTAAATCCAAAAAATTAATATTTTTACTAATAGTAGATTCATTAGGAATTAATTCCAAATTGTCAGGATAGAAATTTATGTCTATTGCACAATTTTCTGTATATACTAAGCAAATCAGATCATCAAATTATCTGTAGAATATATAATCTATTGATATAAAAGACTGTTCATAAAGATATAAATTAGCTAACATATTGCTACTGCAGCCACCCTGTGGAACTCCTGAGACTTGTAAGTATAATTTATTTCCTTGAAAAATATAATTATTGAAAATAACAAAGTGAAGAAGTTTAGGAAAATTTTTAAAATTGGTTTGAGTTGAAAGATTAGTACTATAAGCATTGTATAGATCTAAAATGACATCATAAAGGTCTGAGATCTTGATATTATTAAAAAGAACTTTAAAATCAAAAGTTTGGAATCCTATTAGTTTTTTAAGGGATGTTAATATATTCTTTAATTCTTTACTATTATTTAGAATAAGGTAATTATTGTGTACTAGACTGACTTAAACTATTATTTATTTGATTTAAAGAATTTATGAGTAATTTACTAGCAGTAGTAGAGTAAGTATTATGCCCACTAGTTACTGTTCTAAATTTAATGGGATTTTTGTGAAATTTTGGAGTAAGCACAATATATGGAAATATCAGAAATTTATATTTAATATTTAGATCACTATACATATTGATAATTTTCAATTTGACACTATTAATGGAATGTAAATCAAGTATAAAAAGACTATGATTTTTTAAATAATCTAACAGAAATTGTATATAAATTTTTTTACAGATAATAGCATAACTATTAGAGGCTTTATCAACATAGGTGATAACAAAAGGTATTTGTAAATCATTAATGGAGAGTTTGATATTATCAATATTATATATGATTCTAGACAATTTAATATACTGCAAATAGTATTTTTAAATGATTCTAATAAAGTAAATTTCCACATATTAAATGCCTCTAAAGGCATAGCATATTTAGAAGCCAATTTATATATATATATATTTATCAAGATCATGAATAATTGATTTTAAAACTTTAAAAGAATTATATATATATATATATATATATATATATATATATATATATATATATATGTATATATATATCACATCTTTCAATTCAAATTAAATTTATAAATTTTCCTAAACTTCTTCACTTTGTTATTTTCAATAATTATATTTTTCAAGGAAATAAATTATACTTACAAGTCTCAGGAGTTCCACAGGGTGGCTGCAGTAGCAGTATGCTAGCTAATTTATACCTTTATCATTATGAAAAGTCATTTACTTCAATAGATTATACTTTTTACAGATATGTTGATGATCTGATTTGCTTAGTACATACAGAAAATTATCTCATAGATATAGATTACTATCCAGACAATTTGGAATTAATTCCTAATGAAGCTACTATTAGTAAAAATGTTAATTTTTTGGATTTAAATCTTTTTATTGATCCTTCTAATAGAATTGTTACAAATTTATATGATAAAAAAGACTTTTATAATTTTAATATTAATAAAATCTTACCATTTAATTCCTGTAACTCGATTCAATTGTTTAGAAATATTGCACTCAATCAGCTTTTTAGAATTTATAGATTATCTGACAAAAAATCTCATGCTATGCATATCAATAATCTCAAAATTAC